>PVKH010019877.1:0-14736 GCA_004027955.1 Chaetophractus vellerosus | reverse complement strand
GAGCTGGGAAATTCTCTCCGAATGTTGAAATCAGTTCCCTTTTATAAGCAGTCAACTGAATGGATAACAGCGTCATCCATTCTTCATCCAATCTTGCTGATTGATGCAGATGCAATTAGCCCCAGGCTTGCTGGACCCAACAGCTGGGCACAATTACCTGGCCGAGTTGACACATTAGCCTAGCCATCACACACATCATATACAAAAATTAACTTAAAAGAGATAAATGACCTAAAAAAGAACCAAAACTATTAAATTCCTAGAAGAAAACATAGGGAATCATCTTAAGGACATTTGTATTAGGCGATGGTTTCTTAGACTTTACATTAAAGCACAGGCAGCAAACAAAAAAATAGACAAATCAGACTTCATCAATATTTAAAACTTTTTGTACATTAAAGGACTTCATCATGAAGGTAAAAGGAAATCCTACAGAATGGGAGAAGTTATTGGGAAATCAGGTATCTGTTAAGGGTTTAATACCTAGAATATAATTTTTTTTTAAGCCTACAACTGAACAACAAAAAGGCAAAGGCCCCAGCGTAAGATGGGCAAAAGACTTGGATAGATGTTTCTCCAAAGAAAATATACAGGTAGCCAAAAAGCACATGAAAAGATGCTTAGTATCATTAGCCCTTAGGGAAAAACCACAGTAATATACCATTTCTCAGGCACTAGAAAGGCTACTATTTAAATAAAAATCAGAAAATTACGAGTGTTGGTGAGTATATGGAGAAATATGAACACTCATTCTTTGTTGGTGGTAATGTAAAATGGTGTAGCCACTATGGAAGACAGTTTGGCAGTTCCTCAGAAAGTTAAGTATAGAATTACCATGTGACCCGTCAATCCCACTTCTAGGTATATACCCCAAAGAATTGAAAGCAGGAATCAAACTGATATTTGCACATTGATGTTCATAGTGGCATTATTCACAGTTGCCAAAAGATGGAAACAATCCAAGTGCCCATCAATAGATAAATGCATATTTTAAAATGTGGTATATACATACAAGGGAATATTATTCTGCTGTGAAAAAGGAATGCAGCTCTGATACACACAACAACATAGATGAACCTTGAAGACATCATGTTGAATGAAATAAGCCAGGCATGAAGGGATAAATATTATATGGTCTCGCCGATGTGAAATAATTAGAATAAGCAAATTCATAGAGTCAGAAACTAGAATACAGGTTACCAGGGGCCCAGAGTGTGGGGATGGGGATTGGGAAGGTAATGCTTAACTGGTACAGAGTTTGTGTTTGGGGTGATGGACACGTTTTGGTAATGGATGGTGGTGATGGTAGCACAACATTGTGAATGGAATTGACACCATCAACTTATATGTTTAAATGTAGTTTAAAAGGAGAAATTTTAGGTTGTATATATGTTACTAGAATAAACATTTTTTTAAAAAACCATGGGACTGTATAACACAAGCAGTTTACCCTGATGAAAACTATGTACTATATTTAATAGTATAATTATAATAATGCTGTTTCATCAGTTGTAACAAAAAGTCCACATTAATGCAAAATGTTAATATGGAAAACTGAGTGTTTGAGGGGGTGTATGGTAAAATTTTTATTTTCTGCATGCTTTTATTGTAAGCCTACAACTTTTCTAATAAACAATTAAATATGCATGTAATTAAATCCATCTCCTCATAAACTCTTTTTCTAAGACTTAGATATAAACTAAGAAATGCAGTATAAAAGTGGCAAAGGCTAACATCGATATTTACGTGAAGTATTATTCTTTTCCTTTCTAATCATGAGTTTATTTTAATGGTAGTTGTTCTCTGTATAATTAGAACCTCTATTAATTAGAGGGTAGTCTGGTCATTTGATCTGGTACCAGTAGTATTTAGAAAATGGAAGCATAGGATGCTCAAAATCTACTGTTATTACTCCTTAATGCAAATTTGTGACTTTTTTCAATTGCTTAATTACCTAAATCCTAAATTAGTTTAATTTAGCTTAAGCAAGTGTATCTGCTGCTTAAGACATTCATTTGCAGAGTTCATTCCTGCAACTGCCTCCTTCCGCTCTCATACACATGGCTGAAATCTCTGCTCGCCTGGGATGTTTTCCTGCTTAGCTGTATCACCTCAAAATCCTTCTCATTGTAATATTCAAAACTTGGTGTTCTCCAGTGTTGATAATTTTATAATTGGAGAAAATTTTTAAGGGAACGTTGCAAACATATTTCAGAAAACAACTTCCAAGTTATCAAATACCTTTAAATATTTCAGAAAAATAAAATTTTAATCAAAATTGTCATTAGAAAGAAAATTGGCATTTTAAGTAAAATTGAGTTAAACTAAGCTAAAATCTTTATTAAATAGTTTGAGAAAATTATCTTTTAAATAAAATAAACTAATAATACCATTTGGTATAGTAATGCAAATGTTTAATGTAGATTTCCTAGAGAATCTCTGCCCGTCCAACACTTATCTGTCCTTCAAGGCCCAGTTCAAATACAAGCTGTCCTCCCTGACCATTCTCCTGTAACGCTAAATCTGACCTATTGTATGATTTGTGTTCCATTCTGCCATATATTAAAGTTATTTGTGTTAACACAGACTCTCTTAGGACTGTAAACTCAAAGATTCTAGCACAATGTCTCATATATTTCTAGGTTTTTAGTCAATATTTATTGTAATAATAAAAATTAAATATCATCAGTGGCTAGCATAAAGTTTATATAAATTCTTTAAAATTATTGATTTTTATAATGAATCAAAGCTTTTTTTTTTTTTTTTAACCAGGTATAATAACCCTGAGAAACTTTTGGAAACAAGATGTGGACGATGTGGCGAGTGGGCTAATTGTTTTACACTGTGCTGCCGAGCTTTAGGGTTTGAAGCTCGCTATGTTTGGGATTATACAGGTACAAAAAGTAGATATGAGCAGAAAGAAGTAGGACTTTGCAGACTGACAGTTTTGGGTTTACAATCTGGCCCCACTGTCTTTTGTCTGTTACTTTCCAGCCTTGACAGTATGAGCTTCCATTTGCTTTCTGTAAAATTATAGTAATGCTAACCAATCAACAATACCACCAATTTCACAGTTTTATTTTGGGGATCCCAAGATTTTTATAGTACTCCTAGCCTTGCACCTACTACTTTGCACTGTAAACACTCTTTCATTAACATTACTAGTTTTCTATAATGATAAGAATGTGTGCGATAATGTGTCATAGAAATCTTTATTTTTGTAAGGATTAGTATAGATTTTGTAACTTTCAAATCTCAATATATAGAAATATTGTAATAAAAGCCACATGAATGTATTTTGTCCTTATTTAGAACTGATTTATGTGTCATCTACGTGTTAGAAAATTGTTTTCCTTGTTCTTAGAGGTTTATTTGTATTTCTGTTGTTTTCTCAGAATAAAATGAAACCTTCAATTATAATTATTCTCTTACAATCAGATATAAAACAGCAATAATCAGGGATTATCTCTTAGACCTCTTGCTGGTTCTGAGCCTTGAAGTTAGAGAGAGACTATAGTTTCAAAAGTGGCATTAACCCCTTCACTTTGGCAAAAGGAGCCCAGTATTTTTTATGTTGTTCAGTGTGTTCACCTTTGAAGTTTCAGCACACATTATTTTTAATTAAGCCTAAAACTAGCTGCATTAAAGGAAATATTCTAAAAATAAGATGGGTACATTTTCAAGAATCTTAAAGAGAAAATTTAATGAAATACAAATGTTCTAGAGTCTTGTGTGCCACAAAACATTCAGTCTTACTAAATAAAATTTAGAATACTGGAAATTATTTTATCATGAGACTTTAATCTTGGGAGTTTGTAAATAGTTATTGTACATCATTCTGTTTTTATACACTTAACTTTTATTGACGTTCTTTTTCATCGTGTTCTTGTCTGACTTAAAAAGACCATGTCTGGACAGAAGTCTATTCTCCTTCTCAGCAACGGTGGCTGCACTGTGATGCGTGTGAAGATGTCTGTGACAAACCACTCCTTTATGAAGTAGGATGGGGCAAGAAGCTCTCCTATGTCATTGCATTTTCTAAAGATGAGGTAGGATATAAAATAATTTCATTTCCCCAGAATAAAACATTAAACGATTATTTATTTTCTTTTTTGAAAAGTTTTATGAGGATATAACTGCCATAAAAATACCTGCATATATTTAAAGTATACAATTCGGTAAGTTTTGGCGTTGATATACACCCATGAAATCATCACTACAATCAAGATTGTGAACATATCTATTATCCCCAAGAGTTTCCTTGTGTCCCTTTGTTGTCTCTCCTTCTTACCCCTCCATAGGCAACCACTGATCTGCTTTTATTCACTATAGTTTAATTTGCATTTCTAGAGTTTCATATAAATGGAATCATACAGTACATACTCTTTGGTAGTTGTGATTTCTGGATTCTTTCACTCAGTATAATTATTTTGAGATTTATCCATATGTTTGCATGTATCAATTGTTATTTTAAATTGCTGAATAGTATTCCATTGTATGGATTTACTATAGTTTGTTTATGCATTCATCTGTTGCTGGACATTTGGGTAGTTTCCAGGTTTTTTTACTATTTCAAATAAAGCTGCTCTGTACATTCACACGTAAGTCTTTGTGCAGACATATGCTTTTCTTTTTTCCTCTTCAGTAAATACCTAGTATTCAAATGATTGGATCATATGATAGATGCATGTTTAACTTAAGTAAATACCAAACTGTTTTGCAAAGTGGTGATGCCATTTTATTTTCTCACTAGCAGTATGTGGTAGTTTCCAGTTTCCCCACATCCTTATTAATACTATTGTCAGACCTAGTACTCAGCCATTCCAGTAAGTGTGTAGTGTTTTTGTGATTTCCATTTGCATTCCCCTAATGATAAATTATATTGAACATTTTCAGTATGTTTATTTGCCATCTATATGTGCTTTTTGCCCATTTTTTAGAACTTGGGTTGTTTTCTTTTGTTGATTTTTAAGAGTTCTATATGTAGTTTTTACACAATTCTTTTTCAGATACATGCTTTGCAAAGATTTTGTCCCTGTCTACAGCTTGTCTTTTCGTTCTCTTAACGACTTTTGAAGAGAAGTATTTAATTGTGATGAAGTCCAATTTAACAATTTGTTCTTTATGGATTGTGCT
This sequence comes from Chaetophractus vellerosus, assembly GCA_004027955.1. NCBI lineage: Eukaryota > Metazoa > Chordata > Mammalia > Cingulata > Chlamyphoridae > Chaetophractus > Chaetophractus vellerosus. The sequence continues at coordinate 9,600 of PVKH010019877.1, read as the reverse complement.
TTTTGTCAAATCTAAGAACTAGCCCAAGGTCACAAAGATTTTTCTCCTCTATGTTTTCTAGTTTTACACTTTTAGTTTTACATTTAGGATTGTGATCCATTTTGAGTTAAATAATTTTTGTATATGGTCCATGGTGAGGATTAAAGTTTGTGTTTTTTTTTTTTTCATTTTTCTTTTTTTGCTTTTGCATATGGATAAACAATTGTACTAGTACTGTTTGTTGGAAAGATTATCCTTTTTCCATTGAATTGCCTATGTACCTTTGTAAAAAATCAGTTGTTCCATCCCTGAGAAAACTCTGGCATTGGATATAATAGACAAAGACCTTAAAACAAGTTTCTTAAATATCTCCAAAGAGCTAACCGAAAACTTGGACAAAGGAAATCAAGAAAACAAGGTATGAGCAAAATGAGAATATCTAATAAGGAGATAGAATTATTTTTTTAAAAAAACATACAGGGATTCTGGAAATGAAAAATACAATAATTGAAAAACTAGAAGGGCTCAATAGCAGTGTTGAGCAGGCAGAAGAAAGAATCAGGAAACTTGAGGACAGGACAATAGAAATTTTCCAGTCTGAAGAGTATAAAGAAAAAGAAGTGAAGAAAAGTGAACAGAGAGTCTAAGGGACCTGGGAACAGCATTAAGCTGTTCGGAAACCCAGAAAGAAAAGAGAGGCAGAGAGCAAGAGAAAGGGGCAGAAATATTTGAAAAATAATTACGAAAAGCTTCCTAAATTTGACAAAAGACATGAATCTACACATCCAAGAAGCTCAATGAACTCCAAATAGGATAAACTCAAAGAGTTCCAGACCAAGACACATTATTTTCAAACTGTCAAAAGCCATAGACAAAAGAGAATCATGAAAGCAGCAAGGGAGAAGCGACTCATCATGTACTCATCAGTAAGAATAACAGCTGACCCCTCATCAGAAACCATGGCGGCCAGGAGGCAGGGGGAGGACTTCTTTAAAGTACTGAAATAAAAACACTGAAACAAAAATTTCTGTATCTGACAAAACTGTCTTTCAATAAAGGGGGAGAAATTAAGACATTAACTGATAAACAGAAGCTGAGATTCTTGCCCTACAAGGAATGCTGAAGGGTGTCTTTCAGGTTGAAATGAAGCCATGTGAAGAAACAAAGATCTCCAGTAAAGGTGCTGGTTACACCTTTTGTGATAGGTGTTTTCTATTTGTGCACTTCATACTCATGCATATTTTACTCCAGTTAAAAAAGAGTTTAAAAATCACTTGATCTACATTCTAAACATAATACAATATATGTGGGAAAGTTTTTATTGAATTTTGTGAAATTAGCTATGTAGATAAGTTTTTAAAAGCTTATGTTCTGAAAATTCCATCTTTTTTCCTGTCTTTTTGGGTACACCTGTTAGAAAAGGAATACAAAGCATATTTTAAACAAAGGAGAGTATTTTTAATTGCATTTAAGAATTGCATATATTCTAGATATTTAGAAAATCTAGATTAACGGTTGTAATCTTGTAAAATAGTTATATACTGTGATTTGTTTGAGGTGGTTGATGTCACTTGGCGATATTCTTGTAAACATGAAGAGGTAATTTCTAGAAGAACTGAGATAAAAGAAGAATTACTTCGAGAAACTATTAATGGTCTTAATAAGCAGGTATGTGATGGGCTTCTGTCATTTTTGAGAGGACATTTTAGGTTTTGTTTTTTGTTTTTTGTTTTTAGGTTTTTAATATAATCAAGTGTAGCCAGTTTTTAATCTATTGAAATTCTTAAAGTAGAAGCATTATTTTGCCAGAAAAAAAATTTAAGTATGTTAAATCTCTTCATTAATTGGAAATTTGAGGACTCAAGTAAAATCTTGTGTTTCAGTTATATTATTTTGAATTAAATTGTCATGTGTCTTGTCAAAGCTCAATGAAACAATTTTAATATATGTTGTCTTTTGATATAAAGGCTGTGTCTTATTTATCAGACTAATTGTGTGTTGATTATAGTGACACAAAGATATACCTATATATGTATATACACAAACACATGGATGGAAATTCTGAAACAAGGTTCAGGAAATTAACAGTGGCTACCTCTGAAAAGAGGAATTGGGGGTTTAAGATAGAAGGTTCACTTTGGTTTTATACCCTTTGGTAGTATTGAAATTTTTATGGTGCATGTGTGTGGGGTTTTTTTTTTTTTCATAATTAAAATATTAAAAATAATTTTGTTATCAGGCAATTAGTCTGTTTTGTATTTGTCTTCACTTCTAGGTGAAGTTCTTCAAAGATCGCAACCTCAAAACCTGGAGTATTTATTAGAGCCCCTCACCTTGGCACTCTTAACTCCAATGTGTTTTCTCCCAAGCACCATGATTCTGCTAAAATTTCTGCTTCATTTTTCAGCACTTTAGCCATTATTTTATGATAGGCTTCTCAGCTTCTCCTGCTCATGCCACTTAAAAATTGGCAAATACCTGGAAGGGAAAAGAGGTGCATATTAATCTAACCTGAATAAATTTTTTCTCTTGGAATCTTGGTTTCTCAGGTTCTGACTGCCTTGTTAGCTTTCTGATACATTCAAAACAATGTTCCCCAGCTTTTTTTAAGATAGTGGAGGTCATAAAGAGTTGGAATCAGGTGTTAAATGACTCTCAACATAAAATTTGTAAAATTATTTTAAACTGAGCATCTTTTTTATTTTCCAAATAACATTCAAATGAAAATAAAGCTGGTTGCTTTTTTCAATATCTTCTTAAATGCAAATGTTTTACGTATAATCTTGCTTAGAGGCGGGCCTCAACATTCCCTAATTTTGCCAACTTTTTTTTAACATGAATTACAGCGGCAATTATCTTTGTCAGAAAGCAGAAGAAAAGAACTTCTTCAGAGGATAATTGTGGAGCTTGTTGAATTTATATCTCCCAAAACCCCTAAACCTGGAGAATTTGGTGGAAGAATATCTGGGTCAGTGGCTTGGAGACTAGCCCGAGGTGAAATGGGTCTAGAGGTATTTAATTTATTATACCATGATAATCTTTTCACTTACCTGCTTCCTGTACTGTACTCTTTGAATACAGAAAAAACTGCATTACTCTGTAAAGTTAGCCTTTCAGCTAACTTTACAGAGTAATTACTTAAAAATGTAAACAATTGAAGAGAACCAATAATTAATTGACATAGTGTAATCACATACATAAATTAACAAAGTATTTTAAAATGGGATTTTTCTATTTTTTCTGTGTAAATTTGTGGTGTAGCCTTTTACTGAAGTAAAGAAAAATGCACAAATCATAAGTGTACAGCTTAATTTTCATAAATTGAGTACCAACCAGAATAAGAAATAGAACATCACCTGAGCCCCAAAAAATCATGAGTTCCCTTCCAGTGCCTGCCATCCACTTCTAAGAGTAACTATTTTTCTAACTTCTAACATGATAAATTTTGCCTATTGTTGTGCTTTATATAAATGGAATCATATTGTATGTGCTCTTTTGTGTGTAGCTTCTTCGACGCAACATGATGTTAGTGAGATTTATACACGTTGCATGTTTATTGTATGTTTATGCTCATTGGTATAACATTCCATTGTATGAATATACTATAGTCTATTTATACAGTCTACTGGCAGTGGGCGTTTGGTTTTTTCCTCATTTTTGGCTGTTACAATTTTTTCTACTGTGAACATTTATAACATGTTTTCAGTAAGTAAATGTATGCATTTCTGTTGAATAGATTCCCAGGAGTGGAATTACTAGGTCATAGAATATGAGTATGTTCAGCTTTAGTAGATACCTGCAAACAGTTTTCCAAATTGGTTGAGCAAGTTTACACTCTGACCAGCAGTTTATGAGATTCTCCTGCAGCTTTGCTTCTATACTTGGTGTTGTCTATCTTTTTCATTTTAGCACTTCTGGTGTTATATAGTGAAGGTATATTGTGGTTTTAATTTGCATTTTTCTGGTGAATAATGAAGTTGAGTACCTGTTCTTTAAACTTTTGGATATTCTATTTCATGAACTGCCTGTTCAAATCTTTTAAAATGAGATTTTAATATACTAAAAGAGCCCTATTTTATCTTTTTTTTTTGCCTTGTGAAAACTTTATAAAGTGGGGAATATATAAAATTTCAATAATTCAGCTGATAATATATGTATGTAAGTAAATACTTGCATGCATCTCTTACTGGCTAGAAATTATTGTTGATGTGACTTTTTTATCACTTGATTAATCTCCCATAATTGAATGATAAGCAATGGAAATTTAATTTCTTTCATTAAGTTTTGTATTTAATGCTAGATGAAGAGCAATGTGCTAGGTTCTGTAATGGACATTAATAAAGTACACCATACTGTCCTTTGATTATAGGGAGCTTAATATTGTCTTACCAGAAAGTATTTAGTTTAGAGGTCTATGATAGTATGTAATGAAAAATGCTTGAAAGGGAAATACCTCATCCCAGATTAATGTCAAACAAATTAATGTTTTATTTTTTTTTTATTATATATCCCCCCCTTTCTACTTGTTCTTGCTGTGTTCATTTTTACGTTCTTCTGTGTCTGCTTGTCTCCCCCCCGTTGCGGCGACCCGCTGAGTCAGCTCACCGCGCAGCGGCCTTGCCTGCTCACGAGTGGCCTGCCCTGCCCATGGCAGCTTGCCTTCTCAAGGTGGTCTGCCCGCTCAAGGAGGCCCCGGGAACCGAACCCGGGGCCTCCCATGTGGTAAACCGGCTCCCTACCAATTGAGCTACAGCCGACCCCAAATTAATGTTTTATATATACTTTTTCTAAATTTGTCATTGTTGTAACTTATTTCTCTAGTAAAAGAGCATGTCCTAAAAGGGGGTTTATCCCTAGTAAATTTTACGTTTGCTTTTGGATTTATCCCATCATCTGTAGCAGGCAGTTGGAAGTATTTGTTCAGCCATAGAAATGCAAGATCTAAATTGAACAAATAACTCAAATCACTGCTGATGCAGTGCAAGTTATAAGTATAAATCCAAATGAAGCCATGTAAAAAGAGCTGATTTAATTCACAGCTGTGTTCAATTTAAAACATGGATATTATTTAGGTCTTCATTTCTTTTTCTTTGTATGGATGAGTGTGCTTCCTCTTGCACAGCATGTAAGTTGATTAAACCTTAAAAATATGAATTGGGTCATATACCCAGATTGTTTGCCTTTTTTATTTTTTTTTTAATTTCTCAATTACTGGGGTCTATATTAGGGCCATGAATTTAAAAAGAAATCACAATCCCCTTTAGAAATGTATGTGGGTTTTTTGTTTCATTTTGTTTTGTTTTGTTTTGTGTTAAGAAGTGACAGGGATTAAACCCAGGACCTCGTACATGGGAAGCAGGCACTCAACCACTTGAGCTGCATCTGCTCCCCATCCCATGTTTGTTTTAAAAGTAAATTGGACGTTCATGCATGCATGATACACTTCAGTAATTTTTTAAATGAGAAAAATAAAAATAAAAATAAATAATAAAATTTATGTAAGTCAATATAAAAAAAAAGTAAATTGGAAAATGCCAATTCTAAAAATGATGGAACTACACCTTGCAATCAGTTTGAAAAAAGAAGGAAATATTTGTGATAACAATCCAAAAAGAAAAGTTTTCTCTTAATCTTAGACTGAAAACAGCTTATGAAATATTAATGCTATTCTTACTCTCAATTGCTTTATTCATTTGCATACATGCCTTGTCCAAGAGCATCCTTTTTTTGGTCTTTGGTGATTAGTTATCTTTTGTAAAATGATAGATAATGCTGCTTTTAAATTTTGTTTCCATTTGGTTTATGTCACTGCTGCGAAATGTCTTTGAAGAAGAAAGAGATGAGAAGAATTGGGAAGTGTTATCATGTGCTTGTTTTTTGAAGTATAATATACTATGTCATAATTGTAAAATCAATTTCTAAAAATAATAAGCTGCTTTTTTTTACCTTATCTTTTTGGCAACAATGTTCACAGGTTCTAGGGAATTATCTTTTTATTCATACATTGAATGTCACTATTTTAAAATTCTCACAGTGGTATATATAAATATTTTTATTTCCTGTTTTATATTCCATTCATTGATTCTTACACATTTGAAGTGTTTATATTGTTTAATAACCAGTGTATGCTGTTTAGAAAAAAAGTATTGCCTACTATTCTGATTGGGTAGTAAATACTGTAGCAAGATGCTGACACAGTCTAGAGCAGTGGTTCTCAATGATGAATAGTTTTGTCCCCTAGGGACATTTGGCAATGTCTAGAGACATTTTGGTTGTCACGACTGGGAGGGGAGATTCCACTGGCATCTAGTGGACAGATGCTTATGATGCTGGTAAATACCCTGCAATGCACAAGACAGCTTTCTACAACAAAGACATGCCTGGCCCAATATGGCAATAATGCTGATTATGAGTAATGCTGGACTAGAGATAATGTTCTCATATTTGGCTACTATGTGTGTCCAAACGGGGAGAGCCAACTGTGTGAGTGGCACACAAAGACATAGGATAAATACAGCATTTTCCCCAAACCTTAGATTTGCTCAGAGATTTCAGGAAATAGGAGATTATTTTATATTACAACACACATGGATTAATTGTGAACTAGACCTCAGAGTTTGCCTAGAATTTTAAGGTAAAACAGGAGCCTTGATAGTAATTTCACACGTGCAGAATACTGTTTCCAGCCATACCTTCCAGGTAGTCTTCCAGCTGAGGGTGTCAGGAAAAGCCACTCTGATGACATAGCTTTAGGTTTTAATCTTGAAAGGTAAGAAATAATCAAGTATATGGAGAGCAGGAAGAGCTGCATTCCAGACAGTGGAATATCATGTGTTAAGGTCCTGAGGCAGGAAAGAGCTGGGCCTATGTGAGGCACTAAAGGAAAAGTAATATGCTGGGAGCATAGAAGAGCATGAGATATTGTTGGAGAAGTAGGCAGGAAACAGATTATGTAGTGCCCTGTGATCTAAGTGTCCTTCTTAGGGATTGGAGTTCAAGTGCAGTGGGAAGTCAGAGGAGCATATTAAGAAGGAAGGTGACCTTTCCAAATTTACATTTTTAAAAATCAGTTTCATTGCTATGTGAAGCATGGATAGGAGAGGTAAGAGTTGAAAGTTGGGTGTCAAGTACAGGATGCAATTGTAGTAGTCCATTAAGAGTTGGTGATAGTGGCAGAAAAAAAGAAAAATGCATGGATTCGGGTTAAACACAAAATCAAAAAAGTGTAAGAGAGGTGCTGTTTATTTTTCCTGTTTTCCTTCTAGTAATGTTCAGTGCTATGTCAGCATCATATTGATTATATTTAATCTATAAAATATTTTCAGAATTTTCCAATTTCCAATGGTACCACTTTTTCCTTTTCAATTTTAAAATTTACATTTCTTTAGTCATAATTAAGGGAAGAGTCAGTTACCTATGTACATAGATAGCAGTTCCTCTTTTTTTTATATATCTTCCATTATGTTGAAAAATTAATTCTACTTTCTTTTTAAGAGAGAAGAAACCTTGTTCATACCTTCTGAAAATGAGAAGATTTCTAAACAGCTGCACCTTTATTATAATATTGTGAAAGATCGTTATGTCCGAATTTCCAATAACAGTCAAACCATTTCTGGATGGGAGAATGGTGTGTGGAAAATGGAATCCATATTCAGAAAAGTTGAAACAGACTGGAATATGGTAACTTGATGCATGAAACTATGTTTAAAACCTTTGTCTTTGTTTAAACAAATACAGCTTCATTTTTCAATTGTGTGTAAGGTGAAAACTGAACAATCAAAATTGTTTTTAGCAATCCTTTAACCTGTAACAGAAAATCCCTGCCCTCAATGTGTAAAGTTCCACTAGAAATTCTTGGGTTTATACCAAGGAAGTATTCATTTTGACTAAAGAGGCTGAATTTTATTCTTTCATGGGGAAAAATAATCAAGTGTATGCTCAATCCATGTGACTCTTTTTTTGGTTATGAATATATAAACTATATTACTATTTAATTCCTTTACAGGTATAGATAACCAGCTAAATGCAGGTTATTATATTAGGAAGTATAATGTACTTAGTCCAGAGTCCCAAGAAGCTAACCATCTAACAAGCTTTCACTTTATAAGGATGTGAATTATTGAGCAGCAATATTGGTTTTCTCTTATAGAGGCAAGGACCATAGTTGTTCACTTGTTCCAAATTGCACATTGTTGTCAGATAGTAACTATTGCGTGTAAGAGGCTTTGCTTTTAAACTTAAGGTCTACCTCTTAGACACATACCAAAAATAAATATAAGGCTATTCAGATGACCACAGTAGATCTAACCATATTATTAATAGACTTTTATAGGAGTTAATTAACTTATAGGGAACTTTTAAAGTTAACTTGCCCAGATATTTGAGTGGGAAGGGAAGTTGTTCATTTGTAAGTTGTTCATTGGATAGATAAAAAAGTGAGTTCTAGATTAACAGCTCCAAGTGTTTATAAACATATGCTATATGCTTATCACTCTGCCAGGCATTAGTCAGAGTACAAAAGTAATACAAGATAAGGTCCTTGCTTTTTTTAAAATTTATTTTCAATCATAAGTTACTGTTCCAAAGCTTATCTTGATCCTTAAACATATAAATATCCAGTTTAAATCACATTTATTATCTAATAACAAAAGTGGAGATCTTTTTATATTACAACAAGAATAACTTTAGGAATAGTATAGTGGTTGATTTATTAATTTTCTTCTTTATCTAAAAAAGAGCATTAAAAATAAGATAAAATTTAAAGCTTCAATATTCGTGTATCTGTATTGATTATATAGTTGATGGGAGAGAATGAACTTTTGGAAGACTGTCCTTGGTGTAAAAATTCCTCTAAAGAGAAATAGGATGGAAGTGTTATTTATCCAAGGGCCAGTCTATACTTGCTGAAGTGAAGAAAAACCAGCCTTTCTTCCTAACTAGCAGTGTTTAATGGAGCAAGTAATGATAGTAAAAATAATACGCTCAGAAGCTGTGCTGAGAAGCAGGTCTACCTTATTGGCTCGCTTGTGCATCAGCAGACAAGTACTGAGTGCCTGTGGTGCCAGCATTGTTCTCGGCTGTGTGGACTAAAGGGTGAAGAAGGCACAGTTCCTGCTCTCACTGTCTAACAGGGGAAGCCAAAGCCTAAACAGCCATCTTCACCACGATTCATGGTGCTAAATTAAGGATACAACACATTGCTATGGAAACAGCGAGCAGGGAGTAATTAGCTCTGGCTGTGGGAGTTGGGCAAAGCTCCACAGAGCAGGCCCCGTTGGAGCTGGACGCTGAGGGATGAGTAGGTGTGCGCCAGGCAGGGGAACCAGAGCGCTCGTGCCTTGAGATCTCTAAATAGAACAGTTTGGCCAGAGAGGGTGTATTTGAATGAGAAAGATTTAAGTAATGTAAATGAGATGTAAAGGCCATAAAATAGAAAACAGGCCCCTGCTCAAGAAAAGCTTATGCCTTGTTACACTTTTACAAAGGGCGGCATTTTGTAAAAGTTGAATGAATCCATTTCCAGCTAAAATACATATCATCAAATGAAGAAAAATACTAGAATCTTAACTACACATGTAGAGCCTGATAACTCAGAAGTTAACACAATGTCATTAAAACTTA
>PVKH010019876.1:0-14377 GCA_004027955.1 Chaetophractus vellerosus | reverse complement strand
AGTGGCATAGTACAAGATCAACTTGCAAAAATCAATTGTGTTCCTATACACTAGCAATGAACAGACCATAAAGGAAATTAAGAAAAAATAATTCCATTTATAAAAGCATCTAAAAGAATAAAATATCTAGGAAAAAATTTAACTAAGGATATAAAGGATGTGTACACTGAAAACTAAAAAGTGCTGAAAGAAACTAGAGAAGAACTAAATAAATTACAAGACACTCTGTGTTCATGGATTGGAAGGGTCAATATTGTTAAAATATCAATATTAACTATAGTGATCTACAGATTCAATGTAATCCCTATCAAAATTCCAGAGAATTTTTTTTTTTTTTTGCTGAAATGGAAAAGCAATCCTCAAATTTATGTGGAGCTCAAGGTGCCCCAAATAGCTAAAACAATGTTGAAAAAGTAGAACAAATTTGGAGGACTCACACTTCTTGATTTTAAATTGCACTAAAGCTGTAGTTATAAAATCAGTGAGTACTGTCATAAAGATAGCCAAATTGATCAATGAAACAGAATTGAGAGTTCAGAAACAGACCCACACATGTATGACCAACTGATTTTCAATAAAGGTGCTAACTAAAAGTAATGGATAAAGAGTTTCCTCTTTAACAAATAGTGCTGGGAAAAATGGATATCCACATGAAAAAGAATCAAGTTAGACCCTACCTCATATTATATACAAAAATCAAGTCAAAATTGATTAAGGCTCTAAACATAAGCTGGCAATAAAACTCATAGAAGATAACTTAGAGGCAAATCTTTTGCCCTGGTATTCAGCAATAGATTCTTAGATATTACATCAAAAGCTTGAGCAACAAAGGAAATCAATAGATAAATTTGACTTCATCAATATTAAAAAAATACTTTTATGTATCAAAAAGTAGTATCAAGAAAGTAAAAAGAAAATATCCAGAGGTAGTATAAAACAGTTGCAAACTTTTATCTGAGGCCTAATATCCAAGGTATATAAAGAAACTTTACAGTGCAATAAGACAAAGACAACCCAATTAAAAATGGGAAATAGACTTGAATAGACATTTCTCCAACCTAGATATACAAGTAGCCAATGAGCATATGAAAAGATTGTGCAATGTCACTGGACATTTGGGAAATGCAAATCAAAATCACAATAATATACCCCCTCTACCCACAAGGATGGCTATTATTTTTTTTTAAATCAGAAAATAACAAGTGTTGCAGAGGATGAAGAGAAATTGAAATTCTAGCGTATTGTGTGTAGCAAGATAAAATGGCACCACCACTGTGAAAAGCAATATTTTAGTACCACAAAAAGTTAAATATAGAATTACAATATGATTCAGCAACTCCACTTTGAGATATATACTCAAAGACATAAACTGTGTCAAAGATTCTTGTACAATAATATTTATAACAACATTGGAAACAACACAAAAATGTCCATCAAAAAACGAATGGAAAAACAATATGGGGTACAAAATCACAATGACATATTATTCAGCCATAGGAAAGAATGAAGTTATGAAACAAGATGTGACATGGAAGAATGTTGAAAATATTATGCTCAATGAAATAAATATTGAATGATATAACTTTTAAGAGATTAATAGAAATAGAAAATCCTCAGGTACTATCCTGCTCAGTGCTCCATTTGAATTGGGTGACACTCCACCTTTGAGCTTGATGAAATAACACACCACAGAGATAAGGATCTGGATTCCTGGGGTGCCAGTTAGAAGCTGAAAAGATGCAACCCCAAAATGCTGAGGAGTTTTCTTCCCATGAGATTACCTTGATCAATGGGAAGAGGGAGACAAGAAGAAACTAGATAGATAAATCTCCTATACTTTTTTCCTCTGGTGATCTTTCAAGAAGTCCTGATGGCCAAGTGACTTTATTAAGCAGTGACCAGTGAACTGAGTTACCAAATATCACTGAATTGACTCTTTCATCCTTCATTTTGCTTCTTTACTTCTCCTCTTCCTCCTCCATCACCACCAACCCCTCCTCCTCCCACTCCTCCTCTTCCTTCTTATCATTATCATTAATGTCATCCTTATTTTAATTTTCACTGTCCTGGATTTGTATTTCACAAAAGGGATATTATCCTGACTTCAGATTCTCACTTGGAGCTAAAACAGGATTTACAGTTCTAAAAGTTTTGAAGATAATTTATATAAATACTTTGAAGCAGAGTTCATCTTGCTCTCCTGTTTATTTGATGTTAAGAAAACACTTTTAGAGAAAAGGACATATATAAACATAAATTTTTTGGCAGTATTTTATATAAAACTTTTGAATCATGTCATATATGCATCAGCCTCTCATGCATAAAAAATGGTCAATTCATACATACATCAAAGAACAATATGCATAGCAAGATTAAAAGGGGAAAAGTTAGCTAATAATATCCAACAGAAGTATAAGCAAACAAATCAATTTAAAATACTTTTATGTATATATGAAACATTTGTCCTCTCCCCTTAAATTGTTTATTCAATTTAACTTTCTGAAATACCAAAAATATCTGCTTAATATAATGTGCTCTTTAATTTTGTGGTTCAAGCATAAATATAACTTTGATAATATATAATCTATAAATAAATCTATCTGTATCTATTTGCTGGCACAGGAGATTTTCAGTGGGCTTTTATTTTCCTCTATCAAAATTTGTGATATGTCCTCAGTTGTTACAAAGCAATGAAATGAATAGAAGCACCATCTCTGGGTAGAATTAGGTGGGTTTATATTTTAATTTTTTTCTACTTCATGCAATTCATGTATTCCTAAACAAATTACTTAGCCTCTCCAAAGCACAGCTTAATACCCTGTAAAATAGAGATGATAGTACCTTATGTACTATACTCTTGAGTAAATTCTACAAATATTTCAAAATCCCTTTTTCCCAAAGTTTCCATGAAACCATGTTACTGTGGAATGTATTTCTATTGAATGTATTTTCAATTTTTGTTGAGTTGCAAATGTGTTCATTACACAGGGTGTTGTACCTTTGCATAAAATATATTTACTTTATGTAATTACAAAGGAGCATTTAGGTCATTGCAAAAATAGTTAAATCATCAGAGTGCTTTGAAAAAGAGAGCTTGTAATTATGTAAGTATTGAAATATGTTATTATTAGACAGATAAAATTCTTCACTGCTTAGAACTAAATTATGAAAAATTGTCAAACTTAAAACATGTGCTTTAATCACTTAAATTGAAAATTTACCTCTTCCACATCCAGGGAATGCCAGCATATATATATATATCTGTGGTTTTAATATTTTGTTTGTGTCAGAGCTATGACTCTAATGGTGAAATGGCCATATAAATATCTGAAGTGGAATACCTTTTTTTGCAAAATCTCCATTTAGTAGTCTTTATGCATAACATTATTAACTTACTAAATTATTTTATTTTTCATTATTTATCAACCTTTCTTATACCCACAACTATGAACTGTCAGTTTATGGTTCCCATCCATATTAAAAGTAATATATTTCTCTTTTTAATTAAGTGTTCTATTTTTTCATGGCTTACATGGGGATGCAATTGATTTTAATACTGTTTTTACCTTAAGCACATTTGCTAAACTCATGTATGGAATCTAATCATTCTGTAGATTCTCATGGATTTTTCTATATATATATTTACTCTATATGCTCTAGATAGTAAATATTTCATTTCTTCTTTTATGTCTTTATGCTTTTTTTAACAGAATATTCTGACTAGTACCTGCTGTCACATATTGACCAGATCAAAGTGATTGATGACTACATTGTATTGCTTCTAATTTAACCAAAATATTTATAGTACTTTATCATAACCTATGTTAACTGTGACAATCATTATTTATCATTAAAGATAATTTTATTCATATTTTGTTAAAAACATTTCTGTACTTTCCATGGTTTGTATACTTATTGAGCATCTCTTTCTTTAAGCAGTTTCCATGAATGAAAGCTGATGATCATGACTCATAATAATTATTTGAATATTTGAATATTTATATACCTCAGGTGAATAGGAATAGTCTCTTTCCAACAGAAAGGAATACAGAAGAATTATCAAATAAGACATATACTCACAACAGTAGTTCTTTTCTTCTTTTTTTCCTTCTTGAAGGTACCAGGGATTGAACCTGGGACCTTTTATATGAGAAGCAGACACTCAACCACTAGCTAAACTCACTCCTCACATCAGTAATTCTTTAGTATACAATAGCGATTTAATTTAACATAGTGTACTGTCATTTTTATAGTGCTTTACAATGTCATTTTTAGATATAAAATATCAAGTAAATAATTTTGTAGAAAGCTAGCAGGCCCTTGATATTGATGGCAGTATTTGTGAATCTTGTTCTTGTGAAATTGAAGCTTAACCTATTATGATATATTGCTTAAGAGTTACCTCCTGAAAGTTTCCTTGTTACTCAAATGTGGCCTATCCCTAAGTCAAATTTAGCATATATTCAGTCTGTTCATATGTTGTTTAAGCCTTAAATCTGAGCTAAGCTGCAACACCTATTCTCCAGTTGATTGGAATTGCCCAGGACAACTAACCAAAGGATGAAGATGAAAAACATCCTTCCCAAAAAACAGAGAGCATCTACAACTGCAAGCAAGACAGTTCTATCCATCTGCCTCAGGGGATCTAAGCCCCTTCTCAATCAGCAACAGAGTTTGCATAACCATCCCAAAATCCTAAAGATTGAGGAACAAGCAAACATAAGGGGAGAATGCAACTATGAACTAAATTAGACTTATTATTATTCTAGCAATGGAAGAACTTGCATCATTGAAATAAAGTCAGTGGCCACCAGAGATTCTGAGGGGAGGGAGAGGGAAGAATAGGTGTAACATGGAGCATTTTGGGGACATTGGAATTGTCCTGCATAACTTTTCAATGATGGATACAGGCCATTATATATTTTGTCAAAACCTATAAAATTGTGGGGTGCAAAGTGTAAACTATAATGTAAACTATAGACCATGGCTAGTAGCAGTTCTACAATATGTATTCAGTTGTAACAAATATATCACACTAATGAAAGAAGTTGTTAATGGAGGAAAGTGTGGGAGGGGCAGGGAGTGAGGTACATGGAAATCCCCTATATTTTTGATGTAACATTTATGTAATCTAAATTTTCTTTAAAAATAAAATAAAAAAACATATATGTGTATATATATGTATGGAAAGCACATATGGCAATTAATGGAGATAAATGCTTACCAATAATATATTCTTATACTTTAGAGGAATTGGAGGAACTCATTTTGAACTTAGTAGAATTGTTCAGTAAATCAAATAATTTCATCTGGAATAGTAAAGGTCAAAAATATCAATGTAAAAATGAGACAGAACTTTAATATTGGCTATCATTTTTCTTCTCTATTTAAGAATTTTCTATTTGTTAGTTTTTAAGGGTAGATTCTGAGATAAAACTAGCTAGTAATTGGACAATTGAAAGTCAGAGTTTTGGCATCAGTTTTGATTTTGTATTTATTGTGAATTCAACTATAGGTCACTGTATTACTCAGGGTTATCTAGGGAAACAGAACCAACAGGAGATATCTGTAAATAGCATGAGATTTTATAAAATTGTCTTGTGCACCCATGTGGATGTACAAATCCAAATTCCAATGAGTAGGCTGCAAATCAAGGGCTCCAATGAAGGCCTTGATGAGTTCCCCAGGAGATACTGGCTGTCTAAAGTGGAGATGGGAATTCTCTCTCTGAATGTTGAAATAACTTCCCCTTTTAAGGCCTTCAATGATTGGATGATATGTCACTCATTGCTGATGGAAATCTCCTCAGTTGATTCTAGATGTAATCAGCCAAATATGCAATCAACTCACTGATAACTAAAGTCCATGAAATGTCCTTATATGACAATTAGCCGGGTCCTTACTTAACCAAACAACTGGACACTATTACCTGGCTGAGTTGACACATGAGCTTAACTATCACAGTATACCCCTTGTCAATTTGGCAGCCATGCACAATACTTTAACCATACTTTGTCTCTAAATAGAAATAAAAATATACATACATACATACATACATATATATTTCTGCCTAACAATATTTCTGCCTAACAATTATCAACTGTCTGGCATACAATTGGAAATGTAATAAATCCCTCAGAATAGGGTGCAAGTCCTTGAGCATATTCAATCTTATACTTGATATCCTTAAATACTACACTATGAAACTAATACAAGTTTTGTCATATGGTAAGTGGAAAGGTTAGAGAAGAAAACAAAGATATTTATTTTATGTACATATACAAACATACTCATAAAAAAGAAAGAAATATTTATGACCATTACAGTCCTTGTTTCTGTAACTGGTCAAATGGTTGAAGTTCATATTTATCACTACCCTCTTCCACTATCTAATCCATGTTACTGTTACTCTCAGCAGGCACTTCAGCTGGCTGTGCTTCTTTGCCTGGTGGGGTGACTCAAATTTTCATTCCTGAAGGTTCTGGTCCATTGTTAGTGCTGCCTTGATTGCATTGTTGCAATTATCCTTTGACCTTAATTACAGGGGCACAGTAGTATTAAGAGATACCATAGTGGATCTCCTATATTTCAGGCAAACTCTTTTTTACCTCTGTTGTGTAGGTGTAGTCCTATTTCCCCATAACAGTCAGGATCAATCACATCAGCCAGTACAGTAATACCCTTCTCTGTTTATTGATTCAGAGGCATGAGAAGTCCAAAGTGGCCAGATGGAATTTTAACTTCCATTTCAGTGGAATCATTGCTGTGTTCCCTGGTGGAAGAACTCCTTCTTTTGGAATTATGACTTATAGACCAGCAAAGCTTAAGGTTGTAGGGACAGGGAGCAAAAATTTTCCTAGTGGATCACTAGGGGAAATAATGGGCAGTGTCATTTGTATTTCCACCCCTTCATTCCTGGACAAGTGAATCGTGGCTATGGGAGAAATAGCCCCATAGAGTGGACATTGATTTAGAACATACACAGCTTCCTGGAGAACATTGTCCCAGTCCTGCAAAGTATTGCTACCTAGTTGGCACTGTAGTTGAGTCTTCAAAAGGCCATTCCAATAATCTATCAATCTACATGCTTTAGGATGATGAAGAACATAGTAAGCCCAGTGAATTCTATGAACGTATGCCCATTCCCAAACATCATTTGGCGTGAAGTGGGTTCCTTGATCAGAAGTAATGCTGTGTGGAATGCCACGGAGTGAATAATACATTCAGTAAGCCCATGGATGGTAGTTTTGGAGGAAGCATTGTGTGCAGGTAAGGCAAACCCTTTTCTGGAGTAAGTGTCTATTCCAGTTAGAACAAATCACTGCCCCTTTCATGATGGAAGTGGTCCAATGTAATCAACCTGCTACCAGGTAGCAGACTGATCACTTCAGGGAATGGTGCTATATCAGGGGCTGAGTATGGGTATCTGTTGCTGGCAGATCAGGCACTCAACACTGGCTGTAGCCAGGTCAGCCTTGATGAGGGGAAGTCCTTGTTGTTGAGCCCATGCATAACCTCCATCCCTAACATGATGGATACTTTGTTCATTAATCCTTTGGGCAATGACAAAAGTGGCTGAGGAAAGAGGCTAAGTACTAGGCACAGAGTGGATAATATGATCCACATGACTATTAAAATCTTCCTCTGTTCAAGTCACTCTCTGGTAAACATTCACATGGGACACAAATATTTTCATGGTTTTTGCCCATTCATGAAGGTCTACCCACACAACTGTGCCCTAGACCCTTTGTCAGCAATTTTCCAATCATGTTTCTTCCAATCCCTGACCATTCAGCCAAAGTATTGGCAATATCTCACAAATCAGTGTACACATGCATCTCTGGCAATTTCTCCTTTCAAGCAAAATGAACAACAAGGCACATTGCTCAAATGTCTGCCCATTGGGAGAATTTCACTTCACCACTATCCTTCAGGTACATCCAATAAAATGGCAGCAGTGCTGCAGCTGTCCACTTTTGGGCAAAACCTTCTCAAAAGGAGAGTAGTTATCTTCAGATGATGGGCAGGGCTGTGCTCCAAAATCCTAAGGATCTACATTATGATTCTCCTTTAGGGACCAGCCAAAGTCTCCAGATGGCATCTCTATTTGCTACTGACACTTCCAGTAACATTGGATCCACTACATCATTTGGCCCAAGTGGCAGTGCAGCTTGCACAGCAGCCTGGACTGTGGCAGAGCCTCCTGTTGTTCTGCTCCCCAATCAAAACTAGCAGCTTTTCTGGTCACTCAGTAAATGTGCCAGAGTAGCACACCAAAATGAGGAATATATGTCTATAAAATCCAAAAAGACCAACTAAGGATTGTGCCTCATTTATGGTCATAGGAGGGGCCAGATGCAACAGCTTAGCCTTCATTTTATAAAGGATATCTTGACATTCCTCACACTGCTGGACACTTAGACATTTCACCAAGGTGGAAGATCCGTGTATTTTTGTTGGATTTATCTCCCATCCTTTCTCATGCAAATGCCTTACCAATAAGTCTAGAATATTGCTACTTCTTGCTAATTAGATTCAATCAGTATGATATCATCAATATAAAGCACCAGGGTGATGTCTTGTGGGAAGGAGAGTAAATCAAATTCCCTGCAAACAATAGTATGACAGAGGGCTGGAGAGTTGATATACCTGCAAGGCAAGAAGTAAAGGTATCTTGCTGGACTTGACAACTGAAAGCAAATGGTTTCTAGTGGGCCTTACTGATGGCAATTAATAAAAAAAGCATTTGGCAGTTCAATATCTGCATACCAGTTACCAGGTTATGTGTTGATTTGCTCACGTAATGATACCATATCTGGAACAACAGCTGTAAATGGAGTCACCACCTGATTAAGTTTATGGTAATCTACTATCATCCTCCAAGATCCATCTGTTTTCTGCACAGGCCAAATAGGATTGTGGTGGGAATCACCACCTCTACACCCTTCAAATCCTTGATAGTGGCACTTTTCTCTGCAGTCCCTCCAGGAATCTGGTATTGCTTTTGATTTACTATTTTGCTAGGTAGGGGAAGTTCTAGAGGCTTCCACTTGGCCTTTCCTACCATAATAGTTCTCACTTCACCAATCAGCAATCCAATGTGGGGATTTTGCTAGTTACTGAGTATGTCTATTCCAATTATACATTCTGGAACTGGGGAAATAACCACAGAATGGGGCCTGGAACCCACTGGACCCACTTTGAGATAGACCTGAGCTAAACTCCATCAATCACCTGAACCTACATAAACCCCTACTCTGACTGGTAGACCACATTAATTTTCCTGGAATTAGTGTCATTTCTGAGTGGATGTCTGACAAACCCTAAAATATCTGATTATTTCCTATTCCCCAATGAACAGTTACCCTAGCAAAATGTCATAGGTCTCTTTAGGAAAAGCTGGAAGGAAGATTAACAGTATAAATTTTTGTCTGTGTAACAATATCCTTCCCCAAAGGGCCCTGGACTTTCCCTCATTCAAAAGGCTCTGGGTCTGTACTCTCTCTCAAGTCTGGGGATTGATTAAGGGCCTGAAATTCTCTGTTTCTCTATTTCAAGCTAGGGTTTTGTTCACTTGACCTACAACACTTCTGTTTATGCCAATCAAGTAGGAATTTAGTAGACTGCCCATCTATTTCACTTCCTGGTACCTTCTGATCTAGTAGCCAATGCCATAGGTCTATGTGATTCAGACTTTTTTGATTGCTTCTTTGAGTCTGCCTTTCATTGTGGTAGATACACCCACCTTTTCTTTGGCAGGTGCTAATTTGGCTTCTGCCATCCCAGGATCTGAACATCCCCATAGCATTAAGGATACTAGTCCTGTGACAGCAGTTCCCACAGTAATATCTTAACTACAGAGAAGAGTAGACACAGAACTCTTCAGGGAAGATGGCTTCAGTCTCACAAATTTATTCTTTATAGTCCTGGTAAGAGTTATGTCCTCTGCACTTTCCTGGGGTGGGTGGACAGGTCTTAAATAGTGAATCTATTCTAGCATTCCAATTTCTCTAAGCTTTTGATTTCCCTCATCTGTGGTATGCCTGTGTAAATCAGGCATCTCAACCTCAGGCTTGTAGGCCCTCTTTTGGTCCATGTTTCATCTAGCCATCTGAACACATTGTTAGAGCATTTTTTAACCCCTCAAGCTACAACATTGAATCCAGAATCTCTGCTTAGTGGGCCCATATCAATAATTTTGGCCTGATCCAACTTTATATTCCTTCCACCATTATCCCATGCCTTTAATATCCACTCCCACACATATTACCCTGATTTCTGTCTATATAATTTGGAAAATACATGACGTTCTTTTAGAGTATAATGTACTTCCTCACAGGTCACACTTTGTACTTTACCTTTGGGGGATTTTTGTGATTTTAGTTTAGTTTAGTTATAAGTCTGGAATAGAAGAGAGGTGTTGGGGGTGGGAAAGGAGAATTAGAACTCTCCTGCAAGCCAAAAACTTCAGGGCATTCCCTTGCAGTTTCATCTGCTGAGACAGGATTAATCTCTTCACGTGGTGGTTGGATGGTAGACTCCTTTGGACAGGGTATGGTTGGGTGATGGTTTCTTCAGGGTAGGGAGGAGGTCAAGACAACTTGGGGCAGACTGGAAATTGGGTAGTGCAGGCTTTATATTGTGTAGTCTCCTCAGGGTAGACCATTACATTTTTATCTGGCAAAGTCTGAGCAGAATTTAGGATTTCAATGTCCCCACCACCATCATCAACCCATATGTCTGCATCCAACTCCTTAGGATTCCACTCTTTTCCAATCAATGCCTTCACTTTAAAAGAAGATGCCTTGCAAGTTTGAGGTTTTATTTTCCATTGTAACTTTGCTACTCATACAATGAGACTCTGAGTCTGATTGTCAGAGATCCCAAGAAGGAGGCTGCTTGAAACAAGATTTTCTTTCAGTGCACACATAGAACTTTCCCATCATTAGTATGGTGTTTTAATTGCAAATTTGAAGCCTTCAGTTCAATCCTTTCTTTTGTAACTGTATCCAGCATATTTATGAACAGCCAGCCAACATCATTGTACTTTTTAACTCCACAAAACTCTCTTAAGGTGTTAAAAACCCTCTCACTCAGATCCTTGCCTTTTTAAAATGTGGAAGTAGTCATATCCTGTGGTGATATTTTGCATATCTCTATTGCCAAATCATGCCATAGACTGTCAGTGGCCTCCTGATTATTGGAATTGGAGTCATTAGTGCCCTTCAATCCAAACAAAGTCAGAGTAGGGAGCAAATTGCAAAATCTCAAAACCAATTCAGAAATCCCACTATTAAGATCCTGTTTCTCAAGAACCACTCCCACTACCAAGGTCTATTAGTCAGGGTTCTCTAGGGAAGCAGAACTGAAAGGAGATATCTGTAAATAGTATAAAATTTTATTTAATAGTTTCATGTGACTGTGGGGATGCACAAGCCCAAATTCCGTAGGCCAGGCTGCAAACCAGAGGCTCCAATGAAGGCCCTTAATAAGTTCCCCAGGAGATGTTGGCTGCCTGAATTAGAAATAGGAATTCTCTCTCTGAATGCTGAAATCACTTCCACTTTTAAGCCCTTCAACTAAATGGATGAGCCATTACTCTCTGCTGATGGCAATCTCCTTAGTTGATTGTACATATAACCAGCCATCTATGCAATCAATGCACTGATGATTAAAATCCATGAAATGCCCCTGTATTACAATTAGTCCAGTGCTTGCTTGACCAAACAACTGGGCACCATTATTTGGCTAAGTTGACACATTAGCCTAGCCATTACAGTTACTAAACTACATTTTGTCTCTTTTTTCACATCTTTAAAATGAGGGTATTCTGAAAGGTGATCTTTAAGAAACCTCACTCAACTATATTATGATATATAAATAGATTTTTTTCTGTTCATATTGACACACTGATGTAAATTTCATTAGAAATTTAAACTATCATCAAAATTAAACAGTACCTATAGAAACAATTTCTATGGTTGTTTGACTCTGTCAGTTTTATGCATTATTAGAATGTTTGAGTAAGTGTTGAAACTGAATAAGACATATACAGGAAAAGTAGTTTAAAGTATGTGGCAACTTGGAAATGTGCAGTTTTATTAACATTTTGAGTAAAGAATTTCTTGTCATGCATTAATAATGTGAAATAAATATGGAAATTTCTATCTCCTTTTAGTCAATAAATGAAACCAGAACTTATAGATTTCTTGGGTGGCTGGATTGCTGATTTGTTATAAACTGGTTCACTGGTCTTACAAGAAAGGTTGGCTTCATTTCTCAAAGTCTCAGATACTCATAAAAAGTTCTTTAATTATGACAGTAAGTTTTCTTTTTCTTTAGGAGAACAATAAAATAATAGAGATATTCATTCTTTAATATTATTTTAAATACTAAAGGAATTCTATATTTTGAGTGGATTAAAAATTCCAACAAAAGACAAAATGAAGGAACCTGCTGTGGCTCAATTGGTAGAGCCCTGGTTTACCAAATGGGTGGCCCCGGGTTCAGTTCCCGGGGCCTCCTTGAGAAGGCAGGCCACCTCAAGAAGGCAAGCCTCCATGAGCAGGCAAGTGGCCGCGTGGTGAGCTGACTCGGTGGGATGCCTCAGCATGGGGAGACAGGCAGACACGGAGGAACGCGAAAGCAAAAATGAACACGGCGTGAGCAGACAGCAAGGGGGAGTATATAAACAAACAAACAAAGAAACAAAAGACAAAATGCACAAACAACACTTAGATTATCAGAGAATGAGTAATGAGCTAAATTTATCTTGAAATTTAATAGTTACTTAGAGAGTTCCTTTCTGTACCAGTTAAGTAATGGAGAGGTTTTATAGGGCTTTGTATTAACATGTAAATGTCTTGAAAGCATTCTCACATACCTTCTTAATTTTACTATTTCACTCTGGATTTGCTGCCATTAAGAAGCCATATTTACTTCTTGTACAAATTCCAAGATTTAGTATGAATTTTATGCAGGAATTAATCAAATTTGAAAGGTGGAGGCAAAAACTTCATTTCATTTAATATTTAAGTATTCACAAGTGATTGTTATTTCATTTTCAAGTTTCCTGATATATATTTTGTCTTTGTTTTATCACTATTATACTTAATTTATAAACCTTCCCTTATATCACAGATGCTGTTACCAGTCTGCTGTAAGATGCTCTTTTATTCATAAGTTTGCTGTATGGAGGTAAGTCTTAATGGAGAAGGCAGGACTCCTCATAGAAATATCAATCACTGATATCTTACAGATCAATGATGCCTTTACACAAAATAGCCTTGAATTACAACCATGAACACACACATGCACACACACACGTACCAACTGTCATGTTATTTAAGACAATGCAAGGTTTAAAAGGAAGAAGAAAGCAGAAATAAAAAAGTGCAACAGTATGAAGAGAAGATATAAACATTATGATTATCTATTTCTATGCTACATTTTCTTCTACTTTCCACAGTGTCATTTATGAAGTTATAATCATCAAGAGAAAACATAATTCCACAACAAATTCTAAGCTTTGAAAAAAATGTTCAAATCCATTATCTGTAGGCTCTATTATCATTTCCACCATGGCTAAGGGAACTCCTTTAACCATGAATGTAAGTTAAGCAATAACTCTGAAATATCAAAACTCCATTCCACATGCTGTGTCAAACTTGAGTTTAAGAACACATGAAGCAAATTATTTCCATTAACCTTTATTATAGTAATACCTATGAATTAAAACAGTTAATTATTTTCCTGCTATTCTGTGAACATAAGCAAATGTTCACCCTAAATCACTACATGAAACATGAAAAGTAACCACCAAAGGTAATTCAAATATAAATAGATATTTCAATGTAGTTAAAAAATGAAAGAATCATTCAACACACCACATTCTAACAAAATTATTACATTTATCCTACATTATTTTGTGGTTTTCTTCATTCACAATACATGAAGACAAAATAATAGTATTTTTCTCTTTAATTGAAGCAGGTCTATATACATAGACACTGTATAAAAATATATATACTTTTGGAAGGTAAAAGTTCACATATAATTTGATAGATATGTTTGCATATTATTAAATAAATTTGCATTTTATAGCATTATTTTATGACTGACCATGATATAGACATATTTCTAAAAGATATTCAAAATAGTTGTCTCATTTTTGACCATTTTGGTCATTCCCACCATTTCATTGTAATATCAATGTGATGATGAATAGGCATAAAGCTAAATAAATAAGTAATCAGTAGTAATTTTATGTAATGGACTCTGGAAATGGATATATAAAGCTTTACATTTTTCAAATTTTGTTTCAGAAAGTTCTTTTGTTAAAGATTTATTTATTTTATTACATATCTCCCCTTCCCCC
>PVKH010019875.1:0-14734 GCA_004027955.1 Chaetophractus vellerosus | reverse complement strand
AAAACATTTCATAAGAGAATGAAAAGTCCAACAGGGTAGAATACATATGCAAAAGCACATACTTCCTCTAAAAAAAAGAATTACTAACTCAAAATGTAAAATAATATAAACTCATAAATGCTGAATAAAATAGTAGAACACATTTCAAACCTGCCTGCAACCATAATTATGAGGGAACATATAGGAAAGCCTCAAGTAACAATTAAGACCCTATAGAAATATAAATCAATATTAGTAATACAACTAATATTTTCATATTATTGATAATACCACATGGTATTTTGTTGGTCATGATAAATCCATTATGTTGCTACAACAAACAACCACTGTCTCTTAGGAGGTTAATGCAATAAATGTTTACATTTCAAAGTCATGAAAATCCCGCTACAAGTCTTGGTTATTATCCAGGGGAATTATCTTCTATGTGGTCATTCTATGATCCTTGTTGATTTAATCAAATGGCTCCACAATTTCAATGTGAGGCCTCCTAGGTCACCAGGACAGGGGAATAAACAACTCAATGTTTGCAGGCACATTTTAAAAAAATATTTTGACCCAGAATTAGCATACATTACTTATCCCCACAGCCTAGAGACAGGAACCAGTCAAGAAATCTGGACAATATGGAAAAGCAATTGAATGCTTGATGAGTGCCACACTCTCTGCCACAGAAACATTTAGGAAGAGCTTCTTGGAAAAGGTGTTTAAAATTATGAATAAATATGCGAGTATGATAAAGGCTAAATTGCCCACAAAACTTAAATATCTGAGACAAGTCATTATGTAGAATAAATAAGCAAGATCTTACTGTGTTCTGAAAGTTGTTTTGCTTTTAAAAATAAGATCATATAGACTGGTTAAATAAAACATAGAATGTTCTTATATTGGAAAACTATGCAATCATTAAAAATAACAGGATAGAGCTGTATGGGCTATACTGGAAAACTCAATTTGCAGGGAAATTTGTGTCTGGTATGATTCCATTTCCATACATCCACACATGTATACATACATGCACAGCCTCCATTTTCCAGGATCCCATACAATTGGGTGTGTCTAGTGACTGAGTTCTAGCCAATGGTACATGGGTATAACAGCTGTATTTATTGTTTTACAATTTCCAGGTCTGGACTTTAAAACTTCCCACCATCCATCCTCCTTGAGCTTCTCCTACACTGGCTGCCTGTAGTGAAGAAATCCCCCAGTGCATCCTTACAAATCACACACTGAGGATGGTAGGACCCCAAGATGGCAAAATCTGGACCCCTAGTTCCTGCTTTGAAGAGAGGCATCCACCAAATAGGAATACCTGGGGTATAATTTATGTGATGAGGAAGTAAATGTCTATCATATCTGAGATTTTATACATATTAAGGTATGCTTGCTATATGCAGTTATCTTAATCTACCTGAAATAAGTTAGTTAAGAGTTTACAGTTGCACTTTAGGGGAGTGAGATTGAGGTTGCTGTTAAAGGAACAATCTACCTTTATAACACTAAGAACTTTTAGAGTTAAATTTTGAGTTATAATTAAAAACTCTAAGTTCAAAAAATAAAACCCATTTTATATTGTTATATGCTCACCTTCTTTTTTTTTTTTGGAGGCACTGGGGATTGAACTCAGGGCTGTATACATGTGAAGCAGATGCTCAAATCACAGGTACTAGGAATTGAACCTGGAACCTCGTACACATGAGTCATGAGCTACACCCACCCCGATATGCTTACCTTTTTGCACTTGTCTCTTTCTGCTAAATATTTAAAACTTAAATAAAAATAAATTTAATTGACCAATGTATATACCAAATATGTAAGTAATGAAGTCACTTAAGGTAGTGGAGCCTCAGTTTTTCACTTTTAATCAAGATGTTTTGACTTAGTCACCACTCTATAATCCATGTACAATATCTTTAATTATAAGGTTTTGCTCTGCGAGCATGTGACGGGGTATGACTAGCAAACTCACCATTAAACATAGAGATATTGAGATTGAAAAAATCCATTGTTGGTTCCTCAAAAGAGTGAGACAGAGAGAGAGAGGCAATGCTAGTAGCCCTTTTTAATTTAGAGGTACTTGGCAATGGGAAAAATAATGTTTGGGGACTTTGAAAATGTGTGTGTGTGTGTGTGTGTGTGTGTGTGTGTAAGCAAAGACCACATAAGTTGAGACTTTAGTGATTTAAAAAACAATAGGATTCACAAACAATGACTGTAAAATGTTTCTAGAAATGCGGAAAAAGGAAAAGGAGAAGCCAGCTGCTTGACCACAGCATAATTGCACTCAGGCAAGAACACACAACACACGCAAACTTATAAAATTCAATACTTTGATTCAGTCTTTGAGTGAAATTATATCTGCTGTGGAAAACCAGAATTATTCTTATTGTAATAATCTCCTTTGTTTTCATTGTCTATTGAGAAAACTTTTCTCACTTTCGACAAAACACTGAATCTCATTGATGCTGCTGAACCAGGTTGTGCTCTGGGAACATTTGGCAAGAGGAAAAGTCACACTACCTACTCCCTTATCTGTCTTCAGTGCCCTCTCCCCACCAGTGATTATGCAAAGAATCCTTTATCCAGATAAGCTTTTATTCCAGGGATCCAACATGAAAGGGAGGCAACAAAACCTATATCCCCCAGCACCAGTTCTCCTTCTAATATATTAGATTCCCTCAGCAGGTGTCCTCCTCAGTAGGCTCCCCCTTACTTTCAGAGTTTTCCTCCTTTCCTCCTCACCTCCTCATTTTGCAGTTAAGATGTGATAACTGTGAGGTCTCTCAGCAAGTTAGTGGTAGAGTCCAGGCTAGCATTGGGATCCTGATTCCAAACATGGGTCATCTCACAGCAGGGCACACTTTAACTCCTTTTCAAGACAGCAGTGCCTCTTGGCTTCTTTTGAATGCAATGTTGTATCACCATTAGCATCATTAATAAGTTATTAACTGGAAAATCTTTTCTCCCAGGAAGGACTTATTTGTAATATAGGTCTGGATCAGATGCAAATGTCTCACTGCCACGGGATCATTGAGGGAAAATTTTTCAATGGCATCACGATCTCCTTGCCGACAAGGACTAGGTCTTCTTTCTTGGTACTTTTTTCAGGGCCTAAAATATACTGCTTTGTACATAATAGATGCTCAGAAAATTCTAGACAGGTGAAAATGTCATAGAAATATGCCTCTTTGGGGGAATTATGAATGAACTCCCTATGAAAGATGATAAAGTAGCTACCATGGTTATAAAGAAAAAGAACTTCCATGGTTACCATCATTATTAAGAATGGTATTTTAGAGATTGGATGAAAGTTGAATATTTTTAAGAAGGCATTTCTATAAGAACGTAGTTGCTAATCTCTGGATATCTCCCATTGATGAGTCACAGTCCCCTCAGAATTGACCTGTACAAAATTGAACTTGTTATCTTCAAACAGATAGCCATAATATATATATATGATATATGATATATATATATGATATATATGATATATATATATGATATATGATAGTTTAATTACACAGTCCATGCTTACACTTACATATATGATAATATATGAGCCCAGGTAATAAGCTGAAACAAATTCAGAACACACATCACAGAAGCTGTGTGCCCATCTTAAAGAAATACATTTCATAAGATTATTTTTTCCCATCATAAATCTTCACATCAAACATCTTTCTCCTTTGGGGTGTCCCTGTAAAGTAGCAACTATTCTATGAAAAACTTGTAGGTTTCCTTGATTCTTATTCTTACCTCCACGTTTTTCTGGTCAATAAATGTAGAAGGTTTTACCTCTAAAATTATCTTAAAGGTATCTCTTTTTGTATTGCCAGCCGGTTTTGTTTCAGACGAATGTCTTATCTATGTAATTTCAATCTTCTTCCAACTCCCCAACACACAGAATCACACTATCTTGCATTGTCTTCCACTATACACCCCTTTACTATGTAACTTCCAGAATAATTAATAGAAAATAAATGAATCAACTTACTGTCTTGCTAATATCTTTCAACAATTGCAAATTCTCCAAAGCATAAAACCACAAAACATTACTTGAAAAGTACATCTACAATCTCTTTAAATTATCCTATCAACTTTATTCCCATGAGTTCAATGTTCCAGACAAAGCGAACTGCTAGTTTTTTCCAAAGCATGCCATATCTCACCCCTCCAAAGATTGGCCTAACTAAGCTTGCTGAATTAAATGACTGTCTTTCTTCCCTTTACCAGGCCAACTCTTAGAATTTTTCCCTAATAGCTCAGGTTGAATTTTGTTCTGCCTACCTCTGAGTTTTCATAATACTCTACCTATGAAAACCAGGCATAGTCCTTACATACTGTATGGATATTATAGCTCTGAGTGTTTATATAATTTAAAAGCTCCATTTCACATTTTCCTAGTAATGAATTATTTCAGGAATATTCTTTTTGAATGAATAAATGAATTAATCTTGCAGGAGTTTGACTAACAATCTTATGCCAGCAGTCGGTTATGTGAGTGGGTGAACGTTTCAAAGTACCATGCATTTATCTGTACCCCTGGGATCTAAGGACATTGGAGACAAATTGGATGCTCCATTTCACCAGGAATTATTTGGCCCTTGCACTGATATATTTTTTCTTTGACTTCTAAAATTTCTTCATTTCTGATTTTTTTATATTATTTTTTATTTTTTATATATCTATATATATTTTTAAGATACATTGGTTACACAAATGTTACATAGAGACTCCAGGAGTACCCATATGCCTCCCTCCTACCCCTCCCACAACCCCCACAGACACATCTCTCAGTGTGGCATAACGCCTGTGATAAATATACACATTTTGGGGCTTTGCCATCAAGCATAGATCACAGTTCAGGTCGTAGACGAACCTCTTACCCATACAGTTCCGAATGATACACGATGATTCAAAATGGCCTACATCCTCCGTTGCAGCATCACCCACAACAACCCCCATGTCCCAAAAAAAAACCCCGCATTACAATTGCTCTTCCCCCACCCTATTCCCAAAGTGTCCAGTGACCCTGGCTCCACATAGTTTTGCAATTTCTTCCATTGCATATATCACAAGTCTATAGCAGAACACCAACAAGTCCATTCTAGTCCATAGTTTTTCCCCCAATCCCAAGGAGTCTGGGAGGGTGATGTCCCCTCCACCATCAAGTGAGAGGGGGCCCATATCCCATGGATGTGATGGAAAGGATTATCCTGCCTGCAGCCATACGCTCTCTGGATTCCCCTGCATATCCGTTGTCCATCATCAACTCCCAACTAGGTGTCCTGGTTGAGTCCATTGCGTTGTAGTGTAGGAGTTGCAGGTCCACAGAATTTCTGGACCCAGTTGACACATGGTCAGCCTGTAGTCTCTGGTCTATGGAAGTACACTTAAAACTCAGGCATCAAATGTAGATTTGAATAGAAGAGACATTTGGACCATGTGCAGTGAAGACATATTATGGTCAGACTCTGTCACTCTCAGGAGCAAGTATCCCAAAGTAGGGCCCACTAGTAAGGCACCAAACTCTGGGATTATCTTCCCTGGTATAGGACCTGGATATCTCCAAAGCCCTCTGGAGGTCCTCTGTTTGGGGTGATATCCATATTGGAAGCCTAGGAGGTCCTACTGGGATGTGCCTGAGTGTTACCTCTGGGTTGCCATCCAGACTCACTTTGAAGTCTCTTAGCCCTATGAACTCATTTGTCTTTACGGTTTCCCCCTTTTATTTGAAGTCTTTTCCCAGTTGAACTGCCCATTGGCATTTGTTAACAGTCCCTTGTTGCCAGGGAGGCTCATCCCCGGGAGTCATGTCCCATGCTGGGAGGAAGGTAATGTATTCATATTCTGATTTTGGCTTAGAGAGAGGCCACATTTGAGCAACAAGGAGGTTCTCCACAGGCAACTCTTAGGCACCCTTTAACAATAGGCTATTTCAATTTCAACAGCAATGACTCATAAGGCTAGTCATCAATAACAGGGGCCCATCAATGGATCATCCTCCTTTGCCAGACACTGCCCCTGTACTCAGGGGGTTGTTGCTTCTCATCTGGAAAATATGACAGAGATCTCCATGATGGGAGTTCAGTGTTCTCCCATTTAGTGATTCACCCCATGACCATGTCCCATGAGCCTTTGAACAATTATGTATGACTTTTGTCTATGTTCAGGTGGACTTCCTCCCACGCACCCCCAACCTTGACACCCCCCTTCCAATGCTCCTCTCCCATCCACATTGTGACCCTTCTGTGATCCATAACCTCTTCACATGTGAAGACATCACAGTAGCCAATCATGATGAATAGGAAAATGAAATAATAATGGTATTTAAATGTAAGAGTTAAAATATAGGGGAACTTGATAATACAAAATAATTTTAGAAAATTAAAAATATAAATAAAAAATAGAGAAAGGAAAACAAGATTTTGTTAAATGTTTGGGCTATTCAAAAAATGTAAAAAAAAAATAATAATAATAAAAAACAATAAAAAATAATGATATTTATGTATACATTTTTTATTTTTATTTTTTTCCAAATTCCCAAATTGTGCCTTGTCGGTGCAATATCTGGTGTCCACTCTATTTCATGACATCTTTCTCTTATCACTCTCAAGCAGCCCTCCTTTTATCATTTAATTTTCAAAGAGGTTTTGGGTCACAGCAGAGCCACAGACAAATTACAAAACATTTTTATATACTCAACCCCCTCCTCCATTCCTCCCCCATACCAAAATCATTTTGTATGCGGATGGCAGCCTCAACATAACTGACAAACAGATAGTGAAACATAATTCCTCAACATTGTCATCTGTCTACATCAAGGTCCATATTTTAGGTCTTACACTTTTGTAAATTTTGATGCCTGTCACCTTGTCCCGTATCCACCACCACAAGGCAGTGGAAAACTCTTCCATGGGCCAGCAAATGGCCTATATTAATTCCACTGTGTTCCTCCCCACCACCCCTGGGCTCCCAACACCCCCCGTCTCAACTCCCCGGGTGACAGGATTCACAGATTCACAACATAGAGTGTCCTGGCTCACCAGTTCATCCCCCACTGCGAACCATCCCTAAAAACATCATTTAAATGCAAGAGTCAAAACATAGGAGAACTTAAAGAAAAAGAAACTGTTAGAAAAAATTTTAAAAATTAAAAATGAGAAATAAAATTTTAAAAATAAATTAAAAAAATAGAAAAAAGAAAATTAGACGTTGCCAGCGGACTGGACACTTCAAACTATATGAAAAGAATAAAAATAAAAATAATAATAATAATAATAAAAAGTACTACATGCATACAAAAAAAATTTTTTTTGCCTGATTTTGCCTTGTCAATGCTATATCTGGTGTCCGGTCTGTTTTGTGGCATCGTTTTCTTCTCGCTCTCAAGCATCCCACTTTTTTACATTTAATTTTCAAAGAAATTTTAGGTCACAGCGGAGTTTCACATAGACTACCAAACAATCCCATGTATTCAACCTCCTCCTCCATTCCCCTCCTTACCAAAACCTTTTTGTATGTGGATGACAGCACCAACATAACTGACAAACATAGTGAAATGTGGTTCTCCAACATTGTCATTGGTTCACATCAAGGTCCACCTTTTAGTTCATGTACTTTTACAAATTTTGATGATTTTAACCTTGTCCAGTGTCCACCGCTGCAAGGCAATGGAAAATATTTCCATGGGCCACCAAGCCCCTCATTCAATCTGCCCCTTCCCTCCCCACCACCCCAGGGTCCCCAATGTCACCTTGGCTTGACTCTCCAGATGACGGTATTCACATATACACTCCACAGAATGACCTGGCTCACTGGTTCATCCTCTACTGAGAACCATCCCTCCTCCGGTGCTGCCACCCTGTCTATTTCTGAGTGAAACAGACCTATCAAAATGGTGGGTCCATCTCCTCCCCCCCCCACCAAGCAGGTTCTCCACCCGCCGACTCACTACACCACTACACTACACTGTCACCTTCCCACAACACGCAACCACACTGTATCACCTCAACACAGATTACGTCCCTATGGATGATGTCCCACTACTTTCTCTTCTCTTTCTCTTTCTTTTAAAACTATTTTTCAGATCCTAGTTCTCAGGGACTACTCAATTTCCTTTATTCATATCAGTGAGGTCAACCTTCAATGCCTGACTTGCTTTGCTCAACATAATCTCTTCGAGATTCATCCAGGTTATCCCTTGTGTTATTGCTTTGTTTCTTCTTACTGCTGAGTAGTATTCCATTGTATGTATGTACCACATTTTGTTTATCCATTCATCTGCTGTTGGGCACCTGGGTTGATTCCAAATTTTGGCAATTGGGAACAACGCTGCTATGAACATTGGTGTACATTTTTTCATATGCCTTTTAGCCATTTGTATTTCTTCCTTGGAGAAGTGTCTTTTCAGGTCACTTGCTCATTTTTTAAATGGGTTGTTAGTTTTTTTACTTTCAAGGTATAGGATTTCTTTATATATGCAAAATATGAGGCTCCTATCAGATATATGGTTGCCAAATATTTTCTCCCATTGGGTAGGCTGCCTTTTTAATTTCCTGATAACTTCCTTTGAGGTGCAAAAGGTTTTAATTTTGAGGAGATCCCATTTATCTATTTTTTCTTTTGCTGCTTCTGCTTTGGGTGTGAAGTCCACAAAACCATTTCCTATTAAAAGATGCTGTAGATGCTTCCCTACATTATCCTCCAAGGTTTTTATGGTCTTGGCTCTTATATTTAGATCTTTGATCCACCTTGAGTTAATTTTCATATAGGGTGTGAGATGGTATTCCTCTCTCTGTCTCTTGCATATGGATACCCAGTTCTCCATGCACCACTTGTTGAAGAGGCCATTCTCTCCCCACTGAGTGGGCTTGGTGGCCTTGTCAAATAACAGGTGACTGTATATGCGAGGATGTGTATCAGAACTCTCAATTCGGTTGCACTGGTCAATGTGTCTATCCTTGTGCCAGTACCATGCAGTTTTCACCACTGTAGCTTTGTAGTATGTTTTGAAGTCAGGTAGTGTGATACCTCTGACTTCATTTTTTTTCTTCAATATGTCTTTGGCAATTCGGGGCTTCTTACCTTTCCAAATAAATTTTGTAGTTAGTTTTTCCAATTCCTTAAAAAATACAGTGTTAATTTTTTATTGGGATTGCATTAAATCTGTAGATTAGCTTTGGGAGGATAGACATCTTGATGATATTTAGTCTTCCTATCCATGAACAGGGAATATTCTTCCATTTATTTAAGTCTTCTTTGATGTCCTTCAACACTGTTATGTAGTTTTCTGCCTATAAGTCCTTTACATCTTTAGTTAAATTTATTCCAGGTATTTGATTCTTTTTGTTGCTATTGTAAATGGTATTTTTTTCTTGATTTCCTCCTCAGATTTTTCTTTGTTAGTGTACAGAAATGCTATTGATTTTTCAGCATTGATCTTATAGCCTGCAACATCACTGAACTCCTTTATAAGAGTTAGCAGCTTAGTTGTACATTTCTCGGGGCTTTCTAAGAATATGATCGTGTCGTCTGGAAATAGTGAGATTTTTACTTCTTCCTTTCCAATTTGGATGCCTTTTATATCTTTGTCTTGCCTCAGTGCTCAAGCAAGTACTTCTAGGTCAATGTTAAATAAGAGTGGTGATAGTGGGCATACTTGTCTTGTCCCTGATCTCAGAGGGAAGGCCCTTAGGATTCCCATTGAAGATGATGTTAGCTTGGGGTCTTTCATAAATTGCTTTTATCATCTTCACGAAGTTTCCTTCTATTCCTATCTTTTGCTGTGTTTTTATCAGGAAAGGGTGTTGTATTTTGTCAAATGCTTTTTCTGCATCTATGGAGATGACCATGTGATTTTTTTCTTTCAATTTGTTTATGTTGTGTATTACATTGATTGATTTTCTTATGTTGAGCCATCTTGCATACCCAGGATACACTTGGTCATGGTGTATAATGCTTTTGATATGTTGTAGGATGCAATTAGCAAGTATTTTCTTGAGGATTTTAGCATCTAAGTTCATTAGAGAGATTGGTCTGTAATTTTCCTTTCTTGTGTGGTCTTTGTCTTCGGTATTAGGGTAATGTTGGCATCATAGAATGAGTTAGGGAGTGTTCCTTCTGTTTCTATTTTTTGGAAGAGTTTAAGCCGTATTGGTGTTAGTTCTTTTTGGAATGTTTCATAGAATTCAGCTGTGAAGCCATCTGGCCCTGGGCTCTTCTTAGTTGGGAGGTTTTTGATGACCGAATCTATCTCTTTACTCCTAATTGGACTGTTGAGTTCATCGATTTGTTCTTTCGTCAGTGTAAGCTGCTTGTGAGTTTCTAGGAAATCGTCCATTTCTTCTAAATTATCATTCTTGTTAGCATATAATTTTTCAAAGTATCCTCTTATGATATTCTTTATTTCGGTGGGGTCAGTAGTGATATCTTTTTCTTCATTCCTTATTTTGTGTATTTGCATTTGCTCTCTCATTTTCTTTGTTAGTCCGGCTAAGGATTTGTCAATTTTATTGATCTTCTCAAAGAACCAGCTTTTGGTTTTGTTTATTTTTTCTAATGCTTTCTTATTTTCTATCTCATTTAGCTCTGCTCTGATCTTAGTTATTTCTTTTTTTCTGCTTCCTTTAGGATTAGTTTGTTGATGTTTTTCGAATCCTTTCAGGTGTGAAGTTAATACTTCAATTTTAGCTCTTTCTTCTTTTTTAATA
This sequence comes from Chaetophractus vellerosus, assembly GCA_004027955.1. Classification (NCBI taxonomy): domain Eukaryota; kingdom Metazoa; phylum Chordata; class Mammalia; order Cingulata; family Chlamyphoridae; genus Chaetophractus; species Chaetophractus vellerosus. The sequence continues at coordinate 4,025 of PVKH010019875.1, read as the reverse complement.
TATGCATTTAGAGCTATAAATTTCCCTCTCAGTACTGCTTTGGCCACATCCCATAGGTTTTGATATGTTGTGTTGTCATTTTCATTCAATTTGAGGTAGTTACTGATTTCCTTTGAGATTTCCTCTTTGACTCACTGCTTGCCCAAGAGTGTGTTGTTTAATTTCCATATCTTCATACCTAATCTTGTTCTCTGGCTTTAATGATTTCCAATTTCATTCCATTGCGGTCAGAAAAATTGCTTTGTATAATCTCAATCATTCTGAACTCATTGAGAGTTGTTCTGTGCCCTAGCATGTGGTCTATCTTGGAGTATGATCCATGTGTACTCGAGAAGAATGTATATCCCGCTGTATTAGGATGCAGCGCTCTGTATATATCTATTAGGTCCAGATCTTCTAATGTATTGTTCAGCTTCTTTCTTTACTGATTCTCTGTCTAGATGTTCTGTCTAATGGTGATAATGGTGTATTGAAGTCCCCCACTATGATTGTGGAAGCATTTATTTCTCCACTTAGTTTTTCCAGTGTTTGCCTCACATATTTGGAGGCACCCTGATTAGGTGCATAAATGTTTATGATTGTTCTCTCTTCTTGAGAGATTATGCCTTTTACTTATGTACAGTGTCCATCTTTGTCTATTATGATTGTTTTGCATTTAAAGTCTAATTTGTCCGATATTAGAATAGTTACTCCTGCTCTTTTTTGGTTATTGTTTGCTTGTAAAATTGTTTTCCAGCCATTTACTTTTAGCCTCCTTGAATCCCTGGGCCTAAGATGGGTCTCTTGTAAACAACATATAGATTGGTCATATTTCTTTATCCATTCTGCCAGTCTGTGTCTCTTGACTGGAGAGTTTAATCCGTTAAAATTCAGTGTTACTACTCTCAATGAATTTCTTACATCTGCCATATTTTCTTCTGGTTTGTGTGTGTCCTATGTAGTTTTTGTTTCTATTTGAGTCATTATTGTTGTTGCTACACCCTTCTCCAACTCTCTCTCTCCTGTTTTTTCTTTTCACCATTTAGAGCTTCTTTTAGAATTTCTTGAAGTGCAGGTTTCTTTTTGGTATATTCCTTTAATTTCTGTTTATCTGTGAATATTTTGAGCTCTCCCACATTTATGAATGCCAGCTTTGCTGCATAGAGAATCCGTGGTTGGAAATTTTTTTCTTTCAGTATCTTGACTATGTCATACCACTGTCTTCTTGCCTCCATGGTTTCAGTTGAGAAGTCAGCACTTAATCTTATTGTACTTCCTTTGTATGTGAAGGTTCTCTTTTCTTTTGCTGCCTTGAGTATTTTCTCTTTGTCTTGAACATTGGATATTTTGACAAGTATGTGTCTTGAGGTTGGCCTGTTAGGATTTATACTGTGTTTGGGGTGCGCTGTGCTTCCTGGATATGTACATCCATCTCCCTCATTAGGGTTGGGAAGTTTTCAGCCATTATTTCCTTCAACACTCCTTCTGTTCCTTTTCCCTTCTCTTCTCCTTCTGGGATGCCTATAATGCATATGTTTGTTTGTTTTGTGTTGTCGGTTAAGTCCCTAAGTCCCTGTTGGATTTTTTCTATCTTTTTATCTCTCTTTTCTACTATCTGTTTGATTTCATATGTACTGTCTTCCAAATCACTAATTCTTTCTTCTGACTGTTCAAGTCTGCTGTTATGTGAATCTGTTGTCTTTTTGATTTCTTGGATTGTACTATTTATCGGCATCATATATGTTATCTTTTTATGCATGCTTACAATTTCTTCAGTATGTGCTCCCAGTGTTTTCTTCATATCCTTAATCTCTTCCTTGATTTCCAGAAGTTGGTCCATGATTAGTTGTTCTATGTTTTGCTTCTCTTCCTGATTTTTGGTTTGTTCTTTGGAGTGGTCCGTGTCTTCCATTTTCTCAGTATGGCTTGTAATTTTTTGTTGCCCTCTGGTCATCATTATTTCTCAATGGTTTTGTTCAGTTCATTAGCTTCTCTCTTTCTGTGTGTATGTTAAGATTTCTCATTGATACTTTCTTCCCCTTGTTGTATTTCCTTGCTTTTTTCTATGTTCCTTTGAAGGAAGATTAGGGCCAGAGCATCCAAAAGGGGTGAAAAAGTAGAAGGGATAATAATAGTATTGCTAAGAGTTGGAAGAGGGGCCTTATTAGATTTAGCAAATAGAATATTTAACTCATGTAGGCAGTGTAGAGTGATAGGGGGAAAATTGGATTGCCTACTCCAAATAGAGAAAAAAATATAGAGAAAGTCAGTATTTTAAATGACTAAAATGATGAGAGAAAGAACAAGAAATGAATAGGCTGAGGGAAAAAAGGTAGTATAAAATGAAAGAAATAAAAGAGAACAGAATAGCCAAGGTAGAAGTTAACAAGGGTGAAATTGGGAGCAAATGAACAAAGGTGGAAAATAGGAACCACCACAGAAAGCTGAAGGTAGAAAGATGAAGGAAGGAGAGGAGATAGTGTTGGTAGACACAATCACTATACACAGAGGATGGAATGTCTTTTGCTTCTCTCTTTGCTCTAGAGTTTTATTTGACTTGTAATTCTTTGTGTGTGTTAAGTTTGCTTGTTGATACTTTCTTCCCCTTGTTGTATTTCCTTGCTTTTTTCTATGTTCCTTTGGAGGAAGAAGATTAGGGCCAGAGCATTCGAAGGGGGTAAAAAAGGAGAAGGGATAATAATAGTATTGATAAAAGTTGGAAAAGGGGCCTTATTAGGTTTAGCAAATTGAATATTTAACTCATGTCAGCAGCATAGAGTGATAGGGGAAAAATTGGAGTGCCTACTGCAAATAGAGAAAAGAAGAATATATAGAGTATTTTATATGACCAGAGTGATGAGAGAGAGAACTATTAATGAATAGGCTGAAAGAAAGAAGCTAGTATAAGATGAAAGAAATAAAAGAGTACAGAATAGCCAAGATAAAAGTTAACAAGGGTGAAATTGGGAGCAAATGAATAAAGGTGGAAAATAAGAACCACAACAGAAAGCTGAAGGTATAAAGATGAAGGAAGGAGAGGAGATAGTGTTGGTAGACACAATCACTATAGACAGAGGATGGAAAGTCAAGGATGAAGAAGACCAGCAGAGAAGAAAAAAGCTATCTACATGGTTTTATGCTTCATGGTTCAACTCACACTCCAGCTGCCTCCAGACTTATGGAGTCAATACTCCCGTGCCCCAGGCTCTCCGCAAAGACCACGCTCCCCAGCTCCTGCTCCCAATCAGCCGTCCCCCACCCCAGAGCCAGTGAGTGTGCACCTAAATGGATGACGCCATCTTCCTCTCTCTCCATTTCTGATTTAAAAAAAATAATAATATTAACATTGCTTAACATGTATCTTTTTGATGAGACAAAATAACACCTTTATTAGGGAAAGAAGAAATGTGTAAATCAATCCTCTCTTCAACTGGCAATTGCAATCCTCATTCAGATCAAACTGACAAAATTCCACTTCAGATTTAAGAGAAGACCTAGTCATCCTTTCAGCCTTGGCTTATGTATCATTTGGTCAGAGTTTCCCCAACTCCTAGACCCAGGTGTTCTGCATTCTCATATCACTCTGGGCTTCCCTTAACATGACACTCCTAACAGTTGCAGTTACTTACTTCTTGTCTTCCTTCCACTCCCATCTAGTAACTCCTATGGCACAGGGACAAAGTAAGTCTTCCTAACCATGGAATCCCCAGTACCTGGCACAGTGATGGGCACATACCAAAGGTGTAATAATAATGTTTAATGAAAGGATAAATGAATAAAGGTTCTTGGTGGAAAGTATGAATTATCAAAGCCTTCCTGCTGACATGAAGTATGAGGTATTTCCTTTAGTACCAATAAAGTTCTTTTAACATTCAACAATTCTTAGGGGGAGATCTCACTAGCTATAATTCCAAAGAAAATAAATATTTCACCTTGCAATTAACCTTTCTGATCTGGTCAATTGAGCCATTCATAGGACTTTAAATATTGTAACCAAGATCTCCCATCGGGCTGATTGGACTGTTGGGAACAAATAACAAACAAGG
>PVKH010019874.1:0-14720 GCA_004027955.1 Chaetophractus vellerosus | reverse complement strand
GATGGTGTACTTTATTTAACAGTTCCTGTAAACAAATGAAGCCTAAATATAATGAGAGCTGATACCAAGTGGTCTCAGTGTAAACACACAAGCATAAGCATATTATCAGGAAGCAGATGTGGCTCAGGCGACTGGGCTCCCGCCTACCACATGGGAAGTCACTGGTTCGGATCCCGGTGCCTCCTAAAGAAGACAGTGAACTGGTGCAATGGGCAGGTGTGGCAAACTGACTCAACAAGAGACACAAGGAGAAAAGGCATAATGAGAGTCACAACAAAGCAGGGAGCAGAGCTTCCTGGTGCCTCCTAAAGAAGACAACGAGCTGATGCGATAGGCAGGCACAGCAAGCTGACACAGCAAGATGACACAACAAGAAACGCGGGGAGGAAAAACAGAATGACACACACAACAAAGCAGGGAGCAGAGGTGGCTCAAGCAATTGGGCACCTCCCTCCCACATCAGAGGTCCTGGGTTTGGCTCCTGGTGCCTCCTAAAGAAAAAAGGAAGATGAACAGACACAGCAAGTGAAAAACAACAAGTGGGAGGGGAGAAATAAATAAATAAAATAAATCTTAAAAAAAATAAGCATATTATCTTTTAGGTGTTTAAGCTAAACGTATATAAACATATATAATATTGACATAATATTGGTGACGAGAATGGCTCTGATTTAGCATCTTTCCTTTTTTCAAGCTTATTTTTATGTTATGCAAATTCTCTTATGTATATTTTGCTCTTCATTGTACCATTTGGTAATGTGTTTTAGACCATTAAACTAAAAGATTCATTCTCTTTCTATTTTACATTATATTTGAGCTTAGCCAGGCAAAACAGTTCAAAATGATCTGCATTTAGGCATGAAGAAAAGGAGAGGCAGAATTTATTCATTCAGCAGCTGAGACCTAGTTTTGGAAGGCAGAGTTGTATTTGAAAGGCAGAATTTGTTGACTTGTGCTTTATCAAGATTTTTGTGGAGTTTTCTTTTAAATATTTTGCATGGTCTAATTTTACCTGTTTCACATAGGCAGTTTTGCAGGCAAGTTCCCAGATGTGCACCCAAAATGCAGACATTGTACCTGATCAACTGGGAAAGTTTTCAAACCCAATATATCAAATGAGGCTCTGCCTCCTGCCTCTCTGTCGGAAGCAATGAGAAATAAGTGCCTTTGGGCTGCAGTGCTACTTAGCTACTACTTGAGGTCCCACTTTTCTGTACTGTAAGATGCCCTCTCTTCTTTGTGTTCTTAATCTCAACTAATGTGTAAGATTAGTTCCTCTTATGAAGAATATGGAGGCCTGTACTTTATAAAATTACTTCTAATTGCAGGACAGGGAGCAGAACTTATTTTCTTTTAGTCATTTCAAATGGGAGGTCCTGTGTATTGATTCCAGGGTATGTTGCAGAACTGTCTCCTTTTCTCTGTGTTTCCCAAGACTTGGTAATTTTGACATTATGAATTTCAAGGACTTTGGCAAATCAGTTCAAACTCCTATCTATGTATCTTTTTTTTTTTTCAATTGCTGTATTAAGTTTTTCTATTATCTTGCCAATAGGAATCAGGGAAGGGAAGTGAGTTTGTTGTGGGCCTTTGTAAGTAGGATAAATGGCATAGGTAGGAGAGTTAAAGGTCACTGGCGCCAGCCATTGGTCTCCCAGGTGCCTGTGATGGATTGGAACTGTATGTTCCCCAGAAAAGACATGTCCTTAAAAGTTAATTCATTCCTGTGGGTGTGAACTCGTTGTTAGTAGGACCTTTTGTTTTGGTGAGATTACTTTAGTTATGATGTGTCCCACCTCAATCAGATGGGCTTAATCCCATTGCTGGAGTCCTTTATAAGTGGAATGAAATCCAGGCAGAGAGAGAGAAAGCCAAGGAAGCAAGAAGCTGAAACAGAACCTGGAAGAGAAGGAAGAGACCAGAGAGGCCACCATGTGCCTTGCCATGTGACAGAGGAACCAAGGAGCCTTGTTGAAAGGGGTGGGGCTGCTGCTCCATCAGGCTCTGAGGACAAAACATCATTCCATAGATGACCTTCAGATCTTGAAATCTAATGGATTATGCCCTGCACTGTTTTAGAATTGTTTGGGATCTGTGACCCCTGTTTTCCTTCCAGTTTCTCTCTATGGGAAAGAAATGTTTACCCTATGCCTGTCCCTCCATTGTATGTCAGAAGCAGATAACTTGTTCTCTAGGTTTCACAGGTCCACAGACAGAGAGGGATTGTGCTACCACCGATTTTGATGAGACTTTGTACTGAGTATTGTTTCTGAAAGGACCTAAGACTTTTGGGATATTGTGATGGAATGAATGTATGTTGCATATAGAAAGAATATGTCTTTTTAGGTCCAGAGGATGGAGTGTAGTGGTTTGGAAGTGTATGTACCACCAAAAAGCATGTTCTTAAAGTTAATCCATTCCTGTAGGTATGAGCCCTTTGTGATAGGACCTTTTGATGAGGTTACTTCAGGTAACTTGTGTCCCCATCTCCATCAAGATGGGTCTGGAGTTCTTTATAAGCGAATGAAATTCAGGCAGAGAAAGGAGGGAGACAGAGAAAGCCACAGATAGCAAGAAGCTGGAACAGAACCTGGAACAGAAGGAAGGGACCAGGAGATGCCACTCCTGCTTGCCATGTGACAGAGGAACCAAGGATCACCGGCAGCCAACCCCAGAACACTGCAGTGTTTGGGGAGAAAGCATTGCCTTGGCAATGTCTTGATTTGGACATTTTCTCAGCCTTAAAACCGTGAGGGAATAAATCCCCATTGTTTAAGTTGAAATACTTCATAGTATTTGCTTGAGCAGCCTAGGAAACTAAAACAGTTCCCCAGGCAAAACTACTGTCAGTTCTTCTGTCCTGGAAAAATATGGCATTTTAGTATGCTTTTCGTCCGGCTATTCTTCAGCTTAGCAAAGTGTACTAATGTGTGTATCATCTTTTTTTGGAGGGAGAGAAAGCTATATTTGTTCTACTATAAATGATCAAGGTTCTTCCATTCCACCACAATGAATTAATTACTTCACGGTATGCTGGGAATCTATATTTGTAAACCCCAGGTAAAGTATATACACAAACAGATGTTTTTGGCATAGCTATATTTCTCTGACACTAGTTTTGTCGCTTTGATCTTTTATCCTTGCAATTGTGAATCTCTCTCTTTACCTTCTCTGCTTTCCCACTTGTCCAAACATGGTAGACACGCAATGTTGAAGTATGTGGAGTCCTGTTTGTTATTTAAAATCAAAAGCAAACTTTTATTTCATTTGGGTTAAGTGGAAATGTTCAACTGTAGATGATTTATATTTGGCAGGCTGTGGAAACAGGTGGATTTCTCTCTATTCTGTCACATTCTCAGCTAAGAAATATTTTCATTGTTCTCTATGAATCACACACCATTCTTCTTCATATATTATCTTTTATATAGCTACTCTTCAGGGTTTCTCTCAGAAAGTTACAGTTTTTAGGCCATTTCTAACCATCAAGGATAGGAACACTTCTCAGAAGTGTTCTCAAGAACAATATATTCTTCAGTTTCCTGTTTAGCCCACATGAAGGTCTGTTTATACCTTCATGTGCTTTCCTGTCATAAATCTTTTCTTTACTTAGGTGACAGAATGACACCTGTGTCTGGGGTTTTCATTGTTGTATTTTGGATGTGTAAAGGTTGTATAAAATCAGAAGTCTAGGGTTTTTTGTTTAGTTTTGTTTTGCATGTCTTGTTTTGCACTTAACATTATCTTCAGAGGTGCTCTCTGAGCTTGCTGCAGACTTGACCTTTATTGAACTCTGCCATCTCAGAAAATAAAGAAAACAGGTAAAACCAAAAGGAGTAATTGGAAAAATCCCCTTTGGAGCAAAACTGTCACAAAGCAGAATGATTCAGCAGTTGCAAGAGATTATTATTGATTGTGAATCCTTAGTAAATTTGAAGAAAAGCAAAATTCTTTTTTGCCTTTTAACAAGCATTATTTATTTAAGATACTGATAATTTACATATGAGGAGACTCATAAAACTTTTTTTTAATAGATTCCCCCCCTTTCTGCTTGTTCATTTTTGCATTCTTCTGTGTCTGCTTGTGTCCCCCCGCTGCAGCGACCCGCCGAGTCAGCTCACTGCACGGCGGCCTGCCTGCTTGCGGCGGCTTGACCTGCTCGCAGGGGCTTGCCCTGCCCGCGGCAGCTTGCCTTCTCAAGGCAGTCTGCCTGCTCGAGGAGGCCCCGGGAACCAAACCCGGGGCCTCCCATGTGGTAAACCGGACCCCTACATTGGGCTACAGCCGGCCCCATAAAACTTTTTTTTGATGATAGAATATTTCAAGAAAATTTTACCTTATAAAAATATATATTTGATTTTATAAACAAAAATTATTTCCCTTAAATTAAAAATAAAAACTCCATACTTCTCACAGTGTCAACTGAAATAAATTTCAGAGGTCTAAAGACTTAAATGTAAAGAATAAAACAACATGAACATTTAGAAGACTACAGGAGTGAAATATTTATCTGGTAAGGATGGGGAAGGACTTTGTAAGCATATGAATAATGGAAGAAATCTTTACAGAAAAAAAAAACTCCACAAAACCCTAAATTGACAACATGAAAAAATGCAAAACTCCCAGGGCCAGCTATATAATTTGTGGCCTGGGTACAAAATGAAAATGTGGTCTCCTTGTTGAAAAAGCAGAAAAAAAAAATCATTAAAGGTATTAAAATATTAGGCTTTTCCCATTCTTGTGGATGCCCTCTCATCTTGTCAAGGTTGGTTTTGCTTGTTATTATCATTCTTAGAGAAGAAATTTAAATTTTAAATTGTTAGCTTGAATTTTACCACTCTTCTTTTATATTGTGCAATTCCAATTTTAAATGCAAATATAAGAACATTTAACTCATATGTGGAATCACCAAAATTAAACAGTTCTTATTTTGTAGTTTGTACATGGCTATGTGATCTTTTTTACCAGAACAGTGCACAATTCTAACTCAATTATTTTTATTTTGTTTTTTGATACATGCACTCTCTACATTCAACTTACTGATGAGTAATGAAGGACTGAAAGACAAAGGATCTATGGGTTGTTCTAACTTTCCATTTCCTTTATGTCATCATTTTGACTCTGCGTGGTTGGCTCATCCAGTCATATATCATGAGTAAGAAAGGACAGGATAGGGTTCCTACTTTCTTAGAATGCCATTGCCTTCTTTCTGCATTTGAAGAAAATGCTGATGGCCACTCCAGAAGCTGGAGTCTTAGACATAACAACTGTAGACATAACTCGTTTGTATTGTACTCCTTGAGAGTCTATCTGAATTCCCACACCTGTGCTGGTGGGGCATTGTGAATACTGTACAAGAATGAGACCCTAGCAACTATGGACACATACTGCATGTATCTCCTCTGCTCATGCACATGCTACATTGTCCCATCAGACTTCAGTTATCAAAACACAACTGCAAAGATAAAATTATTTAGAGTTTCAAGACAGCAACAGCAGAGCATTAAACTAACTGTGGGGTTCTTCCCAGCACAGAGCACTGAGCAGCTGCACAGTTTGCATGCCCATGAAGCTGGCCCAGCAAACTTTTATACATCAGAATAAGCATAAATTGAAAGGCAAACAGTTAGGAACATATTAAAATCAAAGCAACAATGTGTGACTGATCTTTTTTCTTTTGAAGTTAAGATTTAAAAAGAAAATCATATTCCTGTGTTGATGAAAATATGATCTCTGTATAGTAAGAACTTTCACATTACTCATGCCATTTGGCCTGGTAAGTTTTATTCTAAGTATATAGAAAGTCTGACATTTTTGTATTAAGTTGTTCATTAAGGCACTATTTTTTATAAAAAATATATAAACATCTTAAATCTGCAGCAATATAATATTTAGGTAAATTATAGTACATCTATATGATAGCATATTACACAACCATTAAAAATATTTTATACATGGGTAGTGTGCATTTTATAATGCTAAGCAAAAATAGCAAGTTGCCATATTATATCATAAAAATGTGCTCAATTAAATAAAAATTTTTAAAAATTCCTAGAGAAAAACAGCAAAGAGTTGTATCTAAATGTTAGTAGTGATAGTTATTCATGGAAAGGTGGATATTTTAATTTTCTTCGCACTTTTCTGCATTTCATTCATTCATTCAGAAATGTGTTTTTCAAGTACATGTCCTTATGACCACATTGTTTTCATATTAGAAATTTTTTTTTCATTTTTAAGGTAGGTTTGGGGTTTATTAATTTTTAAGAACAATTACTAGTACAATAACACTCACCGACTAGGTTTGAAGGCTTTAATTCTTTTTGTGTTCTCATGCCTGGCATGGTGTCTGGCACAAGGTCATAAAATAAATGTTTATTGACTATATGAATACCTTAAAAAATTTTTTTTTAATTTATTATATATCCCCCCCCCCCTTTCTGCTTGTTCTTGCTGTGTTCATTTTTGCGTTCTTCTGTGTCTGCTTGTCTCCCCCTGCTGCGGCGACCTGCCGAGTCAGCTCACCGTGCAGCAGCTTGCCCTGCCCATGGCAGCCTGCCCTGCCGGTGGCGGCTTGCCTTCTCGAGGCGGTCTGCCTGCTCAAGGAGGCCCCGGGAACTGAACCCGGGCCTTCCCATGTGGTAAACCGGAACCCTACCAATTGAGCTACAGCCGGTTCCCCAGCTTTTAAATTTTGATACAAAATGTGAGGTCAGTCATCTCATCTAATTGTCACTAGCACTTAGCTTAATATTTTACAAAGTAGGTACTCCACAGGTGTAGAAGGAAGGAGGACAGATCAGTAACGATGAATAATAAGTATTCTGTGCACCAAACATACTTCTCATGATATTTGGCTTCATCAGCAGTATATTTTCCTTCTTTGGCTGGAGTATGTTAGGACAAGTGTTTCCAAATTAGTGTCATGTTCATTTTCTTATCAGTTCTAATCATTTGTTAAAACAGATTTGCCTATTTTAAAATCATTACTCTCTCTTGATAGAAGGAATGTGTTTGAATTTCATAAATATACGGGATTGTGCATTTGTATTACATTTGCATGATAGCCAGAAGCTGTAACCTCTATGTGGGTGGAAAGCCTGTATCTCTTACTTACTGTTGCATCCTTTAATGCCTCATATAGTGATTAATAAATATTTGTTTAATGAATGAATTGGACTCTAGACTCCCAGAATTTTTTCTCGTGGTGACAATTTTCATCCAGACATGGGATTTCCTATTGAACCACAAATGATTGTTCTTAATAAAATAATGAATACATTTGCTAATTATTTTTTTCCTATGTATGGACCTTAATTTCTATTCAGAAAATTGAAACCTAAATGCACTGGTTTAAAAATGGGCCACAGTGGTTTTTTCTCTCTTTCTTCCAACTTTTTTTAAATGCAAAAATGTAAGCACCTATATACATACCATCTGTATTCTACAATGAACATTCAGATATACTTGCTTTATCAAATATCCATCTATCTATCCCTCTACACTTTCATTAACCTCTCTCTCTTTAAAAAAAAAATTTTTTTTTATTTCTACTCTCTCTGTTTTTTAAAAATATACATTTCAGGGAGGTTGCAGATACCAGTATACTCACCCATAAAAAGTTTACCACACATCTACATTGTTCACAAATTGAATGCTTTTGGAGTATGAATATTTGAAATTATATATGGGCATTTAGAATAGATAATTACTAGAAAACTAAATTCTATTATCTTATTTTCATACTTATTGGAAGGATAGGTGAGAAAGGGAAAAACCACTTAGATCTGTATAATTCTTTATAGTTTACAAAGGATTTTCCTGTGTATTATTTAATTTGATCCAGTATTATCATTTCTAATTTGAACATCAATAATACTAGCTAAGAGTTATTGCATGCTTACTTTGTGCCAGGTGCTGTGCTGAGGTTACCTCTGGGGAAGGTGCTATAATTATCCACATTTACAGATGAAGAAACTGGGATAAGAGAAATTTATTTCCTTCTTAGAGTTACAGAGCGAGGAAATGGCAAAGCATAGACTTGAACCAAGATGTCTGGCTGCAGACTAAGTGCTCCTAACAATTACATTATTCTGCCTTTATACTTTAAAAAAATCAGATGAGAAACCTAGACTCAAGAGGTTAACCAATTTGGCTTTGTATCCAGCATAGAGACAGTAGTAGGAACCTAAATGAGATCTTTTGAATGATTATCTTGATGCTCTTTCTACTTACATCAAAGTGCCATCTCACGTTTGTAGAGTTCTTTGTGGATGAGAGGAGTTCTCTAGCGTGAAGTTGCTTTAAGTGTGGTGTTGAGAGCAGAGGCACACGGTGATGCACATTGCGTGTGGTGGTGGTTTTGTTTTGAATGCACGGGCGTACCTGTTCGTGTGTGTCCCCTCCCTGTGCTGGCTCTCCTTCCACCCTCTCTTGCTCTTGTTCTTGTTCTCTCCCTTCCTCATTTTGTCTGGCTTCTCTTTAGAGAGGAAGTGGTGTCATAGATAGCTTACTGTTCTCTTTCTTTCCCAAATTTAAAAATTAGATTCGAAATTCTATGAAAGCAAAATTTTCATAACGTATGGTTGGTCCCTGGTTTAAGGTCTAAATTCCACTTATTGGGTTGCTAGTCCTCTTGTTTACCCTTAAGCATTAGGACAGGCTATTATAATGGGACAGTCACTGAGTATTTATTTATTGAATACATGCCAAGGGCCTAGCAGTGTTTTATGGCAGATTTGTATATATATATATAATTAAACTTATCTATAGATTTATGAGGATCAGATTTCTTTAAAAGTTGGGAATTATAGCTTCAATAGTGAACATTGATAGATATGGAGATGACCTGGTTATAGGAGTTTTCCCATTAGCTATTCGATATAAAGAGATATACCAATCCTATTGATTCCTCTAATACTTGGTTTTCATGTTTATTTTTCAAATAGACTGATTTTTTTCACTTTAAAAAAGATTTTTAAGCCCTTGGCATGCCTTTTAAATTCACATTTGACAGTTACTGCTATTTTTAGACTGAAGTCTTTGGTGTTTGATGGGTTCCTAAGGACAAAAATATTTTCTTGTGTGTTGACTCTTTTACTGGTGGCTATTCATACTAATATTTGAGCATATCTTAGGAAGAATTGTTGGAAATATTCCTGTTCTCTTTGACTATCTCTTATAAATCAGTTTTTAATATCTATTATATTGTCTGAGTTTAAAGGCAAAATGGACTCTTTGAGAATCTGTATCTGATATATTTCTCCCTGGATTATTAACTAATTGTTAATGTTCTGTGAATAGTAATAATAATAATAGCTATTGCTTTTTTCTGCTTTTCTATGTGCCAGGTATACTGTGACTTATATCCATTATACATTTAACTCATGTAACAGTCCTGTAAGAGAAAACTGAGGCACAGAGAAGTTAAATGGCTTGTCCTTGGCCATTTGGCTAGTAAGTGGAAGAGCCAGGATGTGTTTTTCAGCTCCAGAGTCCCTGTGTTTGACAACTACCCCAGAGTCCCTGTGTTTGACAACTACCCTAGTGTTTTTCATAGTATGATCCTCAGACCACCTGCATCAAATCCCTAGAGTGAGTGTTAGAATTGCAGGTTCTGAAGCCTCTCCCCAGACCTGTTAAATCAGAATCTCTGTGGATGAAGTATGTTTTTAATCATCCGCTTGATTCTTACGTACATTAGTTTGAGAACCACTGTGCCATGCTCTTCTTATATAAGCATTGCCATTTGTTTCATTATCTCTTAGGCTAGAAAGATAACCAGAATCAATCATTCTTATTCCTGGAGTATATGAAATTTTGGGTTGATCTTTAAGGTTTTTTCCTTTGCTTCAAGATTGTCATGGATTTTAAGCACCCAGATGGTATCACGGTCCCAGTTATGTTGCCTCGTCGGAGTTTGCTGGTGATGACAGGAGAATCTAGGTACCTTTGGACTCATGGGTATGTATTGAGATGACCTTGATGACAGGGTACCTTTCCTTGGTGACAATTCTCATTCTTCTCTGCTTTACCCACCTAAACTTGCCTGATGCCTGCATACTGAAGGTTTTGGGTTAAATCTCCTAGGCACATCTCTAATCTTTTTTTCACTATTAACCGTTCACTTTGAAAAAAATGCATACAGAAAAGTTGCAAACAGTACAGTGAACTCCCTTCACCTTTGACTTAGATACACCAATTGTGAACATTTTCTACATGTTTTATTTTTCTCTTGCATGTATTATCATCATTATTATTTCTGTGGAATCATTTGAGAGTGAGCTGCAGACATCATGATCTCTCTACCTTTATTTGCTTTATTGTGTATTCCTCAGAATAAGGACACTCTGTATATCAGGGGTTGACAGACTTTGGCCAGGGGGCCAGATTTAGCCCTCTGCCTGTTTTTGTACAGCTTTTTTGTTAGAATGGTTTTTACATTTTTAAAGGGTTATTAAAAAAAAAATACACACGCACAAAACAATGAAACAAATGAAAAATATGCAATAGAGACTGTGGCTCTCAATGCCAAAACATTTACTTTCTGCCCTTTACAGAAACAGTTTGCCAACTCCTCTTCTATAAACCATTGTATAATCATAAAATTTAGGATATTCTTATTTAAAAATTTTAGTTTTTTATAAAATACTCTTATCTAATATACAATCTTTATTCAAATTTTGCTAGTTGTGCTTTTTAGAGCATTTTCCCTCTGATCTAGTGGTCAGTCCCTGATCCTGCTTTACATTAAGTTGTCAGTTCTCTCTCCTTTTTTTTTTTTTTTTTTTTTTTTATTTTCCCCCCTTTTTTTTTTTTTTTTTTTTTTTTTTTTTTTTTTTTTTTTGCGTTCTTCTGTGTCTGCTTTGTCTCCCCCTGTTGTGGCGACGCGCCGAGTCAGCTCACCACGCAGGCGGCTTGCTCCACTCGCGGGCGGCTCTGTTCTGCTTGTGGGTGGCTCTGCTCTGTTCGCGGGCAACTTGCATTGCCCATGGTGGCTTTGCCCTGCCTGTGGCTGCTTTTTGCCCTGCCCACGGTGGCTCTGCCCCGCCCACGGCGGCTTGCCCTCTCAAGGCAGTCTGCCCGCTCGGAGACCCCCAGGAACCGAACCCGGGGCCTCCCATGTGGTGAACCGGCTCCCTATCCACTGGGCTACAGCCGGCCCCCTGTCAGTTCTCTTTAGTCTTTTTAAATTTGAAACAATTCCTCAATTTTTCTTTGTCTTAGATCACATTGACGCTTTTGAGGAGGCAAGTGGTTTTGAAGAATGTCCCTCAATTTAGTTGTTTTGATGGACTCTAATCCTGAAGAAATGGGTTATGCATTTTTGTCAGGAATACATCTTTAGCTTTTTGAAGAGGGAGCATGACCCTGCTGAAGTTTACATATATTGTCATTTAAAATACTGCTGAGTTCTGTACTTATTAATTTTCTCCTGCTTGGAGATTTAAGCTGACACATTTTTATAAAAATTCAAGGAAATGAACAGGTAAATGAATTTGTAACCTGCACTAAAGCCATAAAAAAGATGGTTTGCTTCTATGCAGTAGGACTTTTTTTTTTTAATTAGCGAAGTTGTGGGTTTACAGAACAGTCATGCATAAAATACAGGATTCCTATATAGCACCCTATTATTAACACCTTTAATTGGTGTGGTACATTTGTTACAATTGATGAAAACCTATTTTTATAATTGCACTATTAACTGTAGTCCATGGTTTACCTTAAGGTTCACCGTTTGTATTGTGCAGTTCCATGGGTTTTTTAAAAAACTTTTATTCTAGTAACATAAATTCAATCTAAAACTTCTTTTAACCATATTCAAATATATAATTCAGTGCCATTACATTAAAAATGTTTGACTATCATCACCATCCACTACCAAAGCTTTTCTGTTGTCCCAAATAGAAACTCTGTACATTTTAATCCTTAATTCCTGATTCCCTTTCCCTGACCCTGTAACCTATGTTTTAGATTCTGACTCTATGAGTTTGCTTATTCTAATTATTTCATTCTGTGGCTTATATAATATTTGTCCTTTTGTGTGTGATTTATTTCACTCAATGTGATGTCTTCAGGGTTCATCCATGTTGTCACTTATATTAGCATTTCATTCCTATTTACGGCTGAATAATATTCCATTGTGTATATATATCACAATTTGTTTATCCATTCATCAGTTGGCGGACACTTGTTTCCATCCTTTGGCAATTGTGAATAATGTTGCTATGAATGTCTAGGGCTTGAATTTGCCTGATTTTTAAATGGCCATTTTAGATATTTGCACATAGAATAAGTGAAAATGGCAGTGTGACCCAATGGTTTCAGGTATTCTTGGAATTTTGAGACTATTCACATTTTCTTATTTTGGATTCATGTGTTTTGACTATCAGTAGCATTTAAATTTCTTAAGAATAATGGCATTACAGCAAATCCAGAATAGAGTTTCTTTTCATATTCTTATGTTATAAATATATTTCAATCTCTTCTGGATAATAGTACAGATTAGTTGTCTTAAAACAACATTTGGTCATTAATCTTCTGTTCAAACATATTGTGCTATTAAATGTTAATAGTAGGTATCTCTAAAATATTAGATTATTTTATACTTTCTAGAATCAGAATTCTCTACAGTAATTTCAGGGGGGAAAATCTTCTCTTACCTTTAAAGACTTCCATTGATACCCATTGCCTACACCATGGCTATGTGTGTGTATGTGTGTGTGTGTGCTAGAAAGAGAGAAGGAGAGGTGGGGAGGAGAAGGGAGTAAAGGGGCACATATAGATACAGAAAGAGCAAGATAGAGACTGGACATTGGGGCGTTTACCAGAATCTCTGGATAGATGGGGGAATAGATTGAAAAAACATATTTAGTATAATTAACAATATTTAAACTGTGTGTATTAGTCAGCTAAAGAGGTGCCTTTGCAAAATATACCAATAATTGGTTGGTCTTTATAAAGGGTATTTATTTGGGGTAGAAGCTTACAGTTACCAGGCCACCGAAACACAAAATGGAAGAATCTTAAAATCATTGTGTTGAATGGTCAAAACCAGATACAAAATAGTGCTTACGGAAAATGAAGTTCAAGAACAGGTTAACTCTACTGGTAGAAATCAGAACACTTGTTGCTTTGAGGTGGGAAGGATTGACTGGAAGGGGGACACAAGGGAATTTCCTTGGGTGCTGGAAATATTCTATATCTTTCTTGGAGTAGTAATTGTGCATATGGGAATATACATTTGTTAAAACTCTGACCTGACACTTAAGATCTGTACATTTCACTCTATGTAAATTTAAATTTTAAAAGGGCCTTATTTTCTTACTGAATGATTCTTTTTCCCATTCAAAAACTTGATCTTCCTCCAAGGACCCCTGTTAAACCCTCTTACACTCTACAATGGCTTGTTCTTCTCCCTTTTTCTTTTACAATCTTTGTTTTACTTATTGTATCTGTATTACAAAAGTTATTAGTTAAATCATATATTTGTTATTCCATTTTCAGTCGTTTCCTGATGTTGATATCCTTGTTCCTCAACTAGATTTCATTTACTGAGAAGCATGTATTAGAAACTCCAGTGATAATTGTGTATTTGTCTATTTCTCTTTCTATATTTTAAGGCTATGTTATTAGCTAGGTACATAAAAATATAGATTTTTTATATCTTTCTGTTGGGTTGACCCTTTTATCATTATAAAAGATAATGCTTTTGCATTAAACTACTTTGATTAGTATAGCTATACCACTTTTCTTTTGGTTTTGCTTATTATATACTAAAGATTTATTTTTGGTATGGTATATCTTTTTTTCTATCTTTCTATTTTCAACTATTCTCTGTGATATTTAAGGTATGTCTCATATTCAGCATATACTTGGATTATTATTTTTTAAATCCTGTATGACTTTTTTCTGTAATTGGAGTTTTTAGTCCTTTTATGTTTAATGTAACTACTGGTATCAGATTTAAATTTACCATCTAATTGTTTCCTTTTTGTCTCGTTTGCTCATTGTTTTTTTTTCTTCTTCTTGGAATTTATATTAAATTAAATATTTGTTATTCCATTTTTCCTCTTGAATAATTCATTCATTATTCATTCTTTTAATATTACTATCCTGGAGATCAACTTCCTTTATTAAAGGCAGTGAGTTCTATTTCTTTGCTTTCCTCATCATGCTTAACAATTCAGGGAATCCATTAGATATTTGCAATAAATACTTCTAGATTTTGCTCTATTCCCTTAGCATTTGTAAAAGATCTGAAATATTTTAATGAATGCAGTGTTAAATAAATTATTTTGACTATTGTTTTTAGAATCACACCCAGAAAATTTGATACTGTTCAAGCATCTGAGAGTCACAAAAGTGGAATTATAACCAGTGATGCTGGAGACTTAACTTTAAGCAAGAGGGGAATACGAACATCATTTACATTTAGGAAAGTGAGACAAACACCTTGTAATTGTAGTAAGTATGAAACTTCATTTCTACTGTGAAATGGAGTAAATCTAGAATGAAAATTCATTTGAAGTCCCTTTGGAACTAAGGAGAGTTTGTTTCAACTTCCCTAATTTTGTTTGTTCTGCTGTGTATTTTACTTACATATACTTTTCTTAACCACCCCCATTAGAGTTTTTTTTTAAGAATTATTTTATTTATTCCCCCCCCCCCCATTGTTTGCACTTGCTGTCAGCTCTCTTTGTCTATTTGTTGTGTGCTCTCTGTGT
>PVKH010019873.1:7500-14732 GCA_004027955.1 Chaetophractus vellerosus | reverse complement strand
CTTGACACACTGGTTTGTCCTCCCCTATTAGGAACCACCCATGCTCTTGAGAGACTCCCGCCTCTCTCTTTGTGAACAAATTGGTCCTCCTGAGTATGGGAGTCCCACTCCTTCCTACTCATTATGTGGGTCTCCACCCACTGATACAACATATTATGACAAAATGATCACTCACACCCTCCCTAGAAGCCTGCTCCAGTGTGCCCTGTCCTGAATGCTCCCCCATCCAACACCCTAAACCAGTAACCCTTCCTTGTCATATTGCCATAAGAGCATTCCCAACTTTGTACTTTCAAACACATACCTGCAAATCCCCAGTGTTCAACTGGTCCCTCTCTCAACCCTTCCCCCAGTTCCCTGGACCTTCCAACCCATGCTCCCCAATTAACCCACCTGTCAAATCTGCACCACCCAACCCAAGAATATCACTACCCTCCTGTCATATCCCTTCAATACACAACTACACACTTTCACCTTACCATAGGTTACGTCTTTATGGGTGTTGGCTCACAACTTTCTTCTCCTTTTCTATTATCTGTAAACCTTCAATGCCTGGCTTGCTTCACTCAACATAAGGGCCTCAAGGTTCATCCATGTTATCTCGTGTATTAGTACTGTATTCCTTCTCACAGCTGAGTAATATTATACTGTATGTATGTACCATATTTTGTTTATTGATTCATCTATTGTTGGGCATTTGGGTTGATTCCAACTTTTGACAATAGTGAATAATGCTGCTATGAACATTGATGTGCATATATCTCTTCATGTCTTTGCTTTCAATTCTTCTGGGTATACACCCAGAAGTGGAATTGCTGGATCATATGGCAATTCTATAGTTAGTTGTTTGTGGAACCACCAAACTGTCTTCCACAATGGCTGGACCATTATACATTCCCACCAGGAGTGTATAAAGGTTCCCATTTCTCCACATCTTTTCCAACACTTATAGTCCTCTGTTTTTTTAATAGCCACCAGTCTAATGGGTGTAAGATGGTATCTCATTGTAGTTTTGATTTGCATTTCCCTAATAGCTAGTGATGTTGGGCATCTTTTCATGTGCTTTTTAGCCATTTATATTTCTTCTTTGGAGAAGTATCTTTTCAGGTCACTTGCCCATTTTTTAAATGGGTTGTTTGCCTTTTTATTTTCGAGGCATAGGATTTCTTTATATATGCTGGATATTAGGCTCCTATCAGATATATGTTTGCCAAATATTTTCTCCCATTGGGTAGACTGCCTTTGTACTTTCTTGATAACATCCCTTGAGGGGCAAAAGTTTTTAAGTTTGAGGAGATCCCATTTATCTAATTTTTCTTTCACTGCTAGTGCTTTGGGTGTGAAGTTTATGAAACCGTTTCCCATTACAAGGTCCTGTAGATGCTTCCCTACATTATCTTCCAAAGTCTTTATGGTCTTGGCTCTTATATTTAGATCTTTGATCCATCTTGAGTTGATTTTTGTATAAGGTGCAAGATGGTGTTCCTCTCTCATTCTTTTGGATATGGATATCCAGTTCTCCAAGCATCATTTGTTGCACAGGCCATTCTCTCCCAGTTGAGTGGTCTTGGTAGCCTTGTCAAATATCAGATGACTGTATATGTGGGAATCTATATCAGAATTCTCAATTCAGTTCCATTGGTCAGTATCTCTATCCTTGTGCCAATACCATGCACTTTTGACCACTGGAGCTTTGTAGTATGTTTTAAAGTCAGGTAGTGTGATATCTCCAATTTCATTTTTCTTTTTCAATATGTCCTTGGCAATTCAGGGCTTCTTACCCTTCCAAATAAATTTTGTAGTTAGTTTTTCCAATTCATTAAAAAATGCTGTGTTGATTTTTATTGGGATTGCATTAAACCTGTAGATTAGTTTGGGTAGGATAGACATCTTAGTGACGTTTAGTCTTCCTATCCATGAGCAGGGAATATTCTTCCATTTATTTAAGTCTTTGATTTCCTTTAACAGTGTTGTGTAAATTTCTGTATATAAGTCCTTTACATCTTTAGTTAAATTTATTCCTAGGTATTTGATTCTTTTAGTTACTATTGTAAATGGTATTTTTTTTCTTGATTTCCTCCTCAGATTGCTTGTTATTAGTGTACAGAAATGCTACTGATTTTTGAGCATTGACCTTTCAGCCTGCAAATTTACTGAACTCATTTATGAGTTCTAGAAGTTTTGTTGTATATTTCTCAGGGCTTTCTATGTACAGGATCATATTGTCTGCAAATAGTGAAAATTTCACTTCCAATTTGGATGCCTTTTATATCTTTTTCTTGCCTCAGCGCTTGAGAAAGTACTTCTAAGACATTGTTAAATAGGAGTGGTGATAGTGGGCATCCTTATCTTGTTCCCAATCTTAGAGGGAAAGCTTTTGGGATTTCACCATTGAAGATGGTGTTAGCTGGGTTTTTCATATATACCCTTTATCATGCTCAGAAAGTTTCCTTCTTTTCCAATCTTTTGCAGTGTTTTTATCAGGAAAGAGTGTTGAATTTTGTTGAATGCTTTTTCTGCATCTATAGAGATGACCATGTGACTTTTTTCTTTTGATCTGTTTATGTGGTGTATTATATTGATTGATTTTCTTATGTCAAACCATCCTTGCATACCCGGGATGAAACCCATTTGGTCATGGTGTATAATGCTTTTGATGTGTTGTTGAATGTGATTAGCAAGTACTTTGTTGAGAATTTTAGCATCTAGCTTCATTAGAGAGATTGGTCTGTAATTTTCCTTTCTTGTAGCATCTTTGTTTTGCTTTGGTATTAGGGTAATGTTGGCATCATAGAATGAGTTAGGCAATTTTGTTCTCTGTCTATTTTTTGGAAAAGTTTAAGTAGGGTTGATGTTAGTTCTTTCTGGAATGTTCGGTAGAATTCACCTGTGAAGCCATCTTGTCCTGGGCTCTTCTTAGTTGGGAAGTTTTTGATGACTGAGTCTATCTCTTTAATTGTAATTGGTCTATTGAGTTCATCAGTTTCTTCTTTCATCAATGTAGGCTGCTTGTGAGTTTCTAGGAATTTGTCCATTTCCTCTAAATTATCATTCTTTTTGGCATATTATTTTTCAAAGTATCCTCTTGTGATAATCTTTATTTCCATGGGGTCAGTGGTGATATCCCCTTCCTTGTTTCTTATTTTGTGTATTTGCATCTTTTCCCTCTTTTTCTTTGTTAGTCTGGCTGAGGGTTTGTCAATTTTTATCAATCTCCTTGAAAGAACCAGCTTTTGGTTTTGTTTATTTTGTCTAGTGCTTTCTTATTTTCTATTTCATTTAGTTCTTCTCTAGTATTTGTTATTTCCATCTCTCTACTTCTTTTCAGGTTATTTTATTTTATTTTATTATTATTTTTTTTTGCATTTCCAACTCCTCCAAGTGTGCAGTTTGGTCTTCAATTTTAGCTCTTTCTTCTTTTTTTGATATATGCATTTATGGCTATGAATTTCCTTCTCAGTACATCTTTTGCTGCATCTCATAGGTTTTGATATGCTGTGTTCTGATATTCATTCTTTTCAAGGTAGTTACTGATTTCTTTTGCATTTCCTCCTTGACCCGCTCTTTGTCTAAGAGTGTGTTGTTTAACTTCCATATCTTTGTGCCTAATCTGGTTCTCTGGCCTTTATTGATTTCCAATTTCATTCCATTGTGGTCAAAGATATTACTTTGTAAAATCTCAATATTTCTGAATTCATTGAGATTTTTTCTGTGGCCAACATGTGATCTATCTTGGAGTATGATCCATGTGCACTCGAGAAGAATGTATATTTTGCTGTATTTGGGTGTAGTGTTCTGTATATGTCTATTAGATCCAGATCCTCTAAAGTATTAATCAAAGTCTTTGTATTTTTATTGATTCTTTGTCGAGATGTTCTGTCTTATGGTGATAATTGTGTATTAACGTCCCCCACTATAATTGTAGAGGTATCTATTTCTCCACTTTGTTTTTCCAGTGCTTGCCTCATGTATTTTGAGGCACCCCTGTTAGGTGCATAAATGTTTATGATTGTTCTTTCTTCTTTAAAGATTACCCCTTTCACTAATATATCATGTCCATCTTTGTCTCTTACAATAATTTTGCATTTAAAGTCTATTTTGTCCAATATTAGTATAGCTACTCCTGCCCTTTTTTGCTTATTGTTTGCTTGTATGATTGTTTTCCAGCCATTCACTTTCAGCCTCCTTGAATCCCTGGATCAAAGGTGTGCTTCTTGTAGACAACATATAGATGGGTCATATTTCCTTATCCATTCTGCCAATCTGTGTCTCTTGACTGGTGAGTTTAATCCATTAACATTCAGTAACTCTCAAGGAATTACTCACATTAGCCATATTTTCTTTGGGTTTATGTATGTCATATGTTGTTTTTATTTCACTTTTTGTCTTTTTAGTTGTTCTTACATTCTCCTCCAACTCTCTCTCTTCTGTTTTTTCCTTTCAACCTGCAGAACTCCCTTTAGTATTTCTTGAAAGGCAGGTTTCTAATTGGCATACTCTCTTAATTTCTGTTTATCTGTGAATATTTTGAATTCTCCATCATATTTGAATGCCAGCTTTGCTGGATAGAGAATTCTTGGCTGGAAGTTTTTTTTCTTTTTGTACCTTAACTATGTCATACCACTGCCTTCTTGCCTCCATGGTTTCATATGAGAAATCAGTTCATCTTATTGAGCTTCCCTTGTATGTGATGGTTCTCTTTTCTCTTGCTGCTTTAAGTATTTTCTCTTTGCCTTGAGCATTGGACAGTTTGATGAGTATATGTCTTACGGTAGGCCTGTTGGGATTTATACTGTTTGTGGGTGCGCTCCATTTCCTGGACTTGTATGTCCATCTCCCTCAATAGGGTTGGTAAATTTTCGGCCATTATTTCCTCCAACACTCCTTCCGTCCCCTTTCCTGTCTCTTCTCCCTGTGGGATGCCTATAATGCATATGTTTGTGTATTTTGTGTTGTCATTCAAATCCCTAAGTCCCTGCTGGAGTTTTCCTACCTTTTTATCTTTCTATTCTACTATCTGTTTGATTTCAGAGGTATTGTTTTCCACATTACTAATTCTTTCCTTGCCCTGTTCAAATCTATTGTTATGTGCTTCCATGTCTTTTTGATTTCTTGGATTGTGCCTTTTATCACCACTATATCCATTATCTTTTTATGTATGTTTACAATTTCTTTAGTATGTTCTCCCAGTGTCTTCTTAATATCCTTAATCTCTTCCTTCACTTCATTAAGTTGGTCCATGATATTTATTTGGACAACTTTGATTAGTTGTTCAATGTTCTGCACCTCTTCCTGGTTTTTAGTTTGTTCATTGGACTGGGCCACGTCTTCCTGTTTCTTGGTATGCTTTGTAATTTTTTGTTGCTGTCTGGTCATCTTTTTGTCTTGATTTGTTTATTCAGTTGATTAGCTTCTCTCTTTACTCTGGGGTTTTATTTATTTGTTGTTTTTGTGCACATATTAAGTTTTCTCTTTGACACTTTGTTCTTCTTATTCTATTTCATTGCTGTTGTCTATGTTCCCTTGGAGGGAAAAATTAGTGCCAGAGAAATTGAAAGAGGTAAGAAAAGTAAAAGGATAATAGTAATAATAATAGTAATCATTAGAAGAAGAACTGTTTAAGACCTTGGAAAATGAATATTTAACTCATGTAAGCAGTGTAGAGTAATAGAAATAAAAAAGTAGGGTACCGACAATGAAATGGGAAACCAAATAGAGAAAAATATATAGACTAAATTAAAAGGCCAGTATGATGAGGAAAGAGGGAAAGAGAAAAGAAAAGACAAAAAGAAAAAAGGTTAATAAAAGAAAGAAAACAGGATAGATGAGGTAGAAATAAAAACCAGAAAAACTGAGGACTAAACTAGAGAGGTGGAATGTAAGAACAACAACAGAAAGCAGAAGATAGAATGATGAGGGAAGGAAAAGAGATAGCATTGGTATACAAAATCAGTATACACAGAAAAGGGGCAGTCAAGGAAGAGGAAGCACAGTAACCAAGAATCAAGCCAGCAGCACCTTGAGGAATTTATCTCTTCATCCAGTTCCCTCCAGATCGTTGCCCTGAAGTGTCCTACTCTGTGGGTACCCAAAACAGCTCACTCAGGCAGGATCTTGCCTCCACTCAGCCATTTTTTGTGAGAGAGATCTGCCTATGTTCCATTGAAAGAAAAAAAAATAGGACCAGAGAAAAGGAAAGAGGTAGGAAGACAAAAAGAATAATAGTAATGGTAATAGTAAAATGTAGAACAAATGTATATGACCTAGGAAATTGAAAAATTAACACGAGTAAGAAGGACAGAGGAATAATATTAGGAAAGTAGAATAGAAACAATGAAACAAGAAACAGAATAGCGAAAAAATATATAGAGTAAATTAAAGTGCTGGAATGGCAAGAAGAGGGGAAAAGAAAATGGAAAAGTGAGAAAAAAATAAAACAAAATATACAGAGAAAAAGGGAGAGAGGGAGAAATACAAACAAGAAAAATTGGAGACCAAATAAAAGAGGTGGAATGAAAGAACAATGGAAAACAAAATATATAAAGATGAAGGAGTGAAAAGAAATAGTGTAGGTTAGAGTGGATCAGCAACCAAAAGAATAAAAGAAAAAAAAAGCAGAAAATAAAAAATAAATCTTTAAAAAAATAAGAAGGCTATCCACCCCTTTTCACTCGGACAGGTTAGAGTCATTGCAGTCAGCTGAAGTGGTGCTGATTGCTGCCTGTCTCTGCCTTCTCACTGATGCAATTCATCTCTACCCAGGTGGCTGGGCATGACTGCCAGCTGGAGACAATTTCCCTGCCCTCTCCCTGTTGAGCTGGGGTTTCTTCTGGTATTCAGGGGGGTCCATCTGGCCAAACTTGCCACACAAAAAAATCACTCTCCACTCTCCCAGACCCCTCTTCCTCACAGGGAATCTGCCATCACACTCCTGTTTGGAGAAGGGGGCCAGGGTCTCCACCTAGTTGGTCCACCCTGCGGACCAGGTATGTGTGCCCCTTCCAGCTATTGCGGTAAGCAACCCCTGGTTATTCCTGGCTTCCTTACCTGTCCAGTACCCTCCTAGATGACACAGAGCACCTTCCTGTGGAGGTAGACGTTTGCTCTACTCTCAGTTAGATACAATTTTTCAGGAGTTTTACCCTCGCTTAATATCCCAGGAGTAGGGGAAGGGTGTCTTTCCCGGCAGCCGGGAGGTTTAATAACTCACGATTACTTGTTTTGGCTTCTTT
>PVKH010019873.1:0-2500 GCA_004027955.1 Chaetophractus vellerosus | reverse complement strand
CTATAAAGTAAATTAACTATTAAATTGTTTATGAAGTTGTTTGCTCTCAATAAAAAACAAGAAACATGATTTATTTATACACCTTTAAAACTGCTCTGCTCTTGCTATATATTTTCCCAGTTGCTTTTTCATAGCTTTACATTTAGCTGCATTAAAACAAAAGATGATTGTCTTGTCTTTGAATACATTATTTTCAGTAAACCAGATATCAGATGATTGTTTAAATTATTACTCAATAATAGACTTTGGTTTGGCTTTGCCTTTTTTAATATTTCCCTTTGAAGCAAACCACTGATCTGTGGAATCTGTTTGAAAGTGACAGTTTGCCTATTTGTTGTTATTTCAAAAAGCCCAGAAACTTTTGCTTATCAAACAGGTAGGGTTATAACTGTGAGTTCAAATTACTGTTTCGGGGCAATGTTTTGATACTGTTTTCTGATAACAGAGTAAAATACACCCACATCATTATAGAAACAAATGTATATTTTTCTCTCATTTCATTGTCAATGCTTGGTGTTATACAAAGCTTTTGATGCTACCATGAGTCTTTTCTAGAAACACTCATTATTATGGCTTGGTTCCTTATTAAAGGAATACTTTGATTCATGGGTTTTAATTTTTAAGAGTATCTATTAAAATATCAGCTATAGGGAAGCCAATTTAATTCTAAATTATAGTCTATATTCACATTAATTTACATTTGTACTTGTGTAAGCAATTTAAAAAATTAAATTTGAGGTTAAATATATACCTTTAAAGGCAAGGTTTGATTATATAAAGAACAATTCAGAATTAAAATTATGCATTTTGAGAATAAAATAATTAACTTGCACCATATTACAAAGGATTTTTCTCATTTGTGTGTAGGCATTATATAACTAAAACTTTTATTAGGAGAAAATAAAAGCCCTTAAGATACATTTTGCCTGGCATAGTATAGAAATACTGAAGAGCCATAAATGCATTTTTTCCCCGCTGATTCAGTTAACACTCTTGATATGAAAATAAGGCAAATTTTGGCATAATACCAGATAAATTGCCAGCAAACTTTTCATCATTGGGCATCGCGTAAAAATATCCCAGATAGATATTGGACATATTTTGCTGGAAAATTGTTCTACAGATTTTTTTCCTGAACATCACCACCTGCTCTTTTCATTAAAGTTTTAAGCTATAGTATTAAAAAATTTTAATCTACAAGTTTTCCAAATAACTCCATCAATATTTCCACATCAATTAAATTCATTGAACAAATAAATAATTTAAAGCCTTATTTAAGTTTATGAAAGCATGTGTTTTCCACATTGGCCTTTATTTAAATAATTTTTTTCACGCTGTCCATGTAAACTCTGGAAGTAGGGAGCTGGAAGGGATGTACCATTTTTGTATTAGTGCCAGCCAGACTTGGAGAGCAGCATGAAGAGTGCTTGAAGGAGTCACCATTTTGAAGATGGACCAGATGTGTAGTGGAATTATTGTGGGCAGGAAAGTCTTGAATTAACATGCCACAATCTGTCTATGACTCACCAGCATGTGTGTGTGTGCACGTGTGTGTATGAATGTGTCCCCAAGTGATGTTTACGGCCAAATGTGCTTAAAAATACTGACAATATTTTACCTCAGCTTGAATCTTGTGATTATCAACTGTGGATTTTCAAGAAAGAAGGCAGACGGCTCAAGCCATATGTAACTGAGGAATTGTAGCTGACTAGGAAGTTGGGGAATTGGGACTATTGCTGCCCCAATTTAAATAGAACCTGGAAAGTAAACATATATATATTTATATATATAAAATTAGTTGGTCTGCTTAGATAATGGAAAGACAAGCCTTTGGGTTTTTGTTCCTTCTGCCATTGTTATGGTTTTCCCTATAATGATAAGCTACTGTGCTTTTCTGGGTTTACTCAAAGATACGGAAAAAGATATTACTTCATTTCCCAATCTAGAATGCTAAAAAGACATAAAAATCATGGTAAAGCATTTCAAAGATGTAATGATGGGTTCACTTTTATATTTACCTGTGCTTTTACTTTAATGCTGTGATTGTACCATATTAGGAAAGATCTTTATTCTCACTGTGTTTGATTGACATTTTCACCTGGATCTTTACTTTCGAGGGGGGAAGTTATTGCCAGAGACTTGGTGTGGGATTCTCGCTTTGACAAAAATGATTTTGAGGTCACCCTTCTCCTGTGGGGAGGTAAAGAGGAAGGGTCATCAGAGAGTAAGTTAAATTTGGGGTTCAAAGGCTTGTTTTTGGAAATAAGGAGAAGGAGGAGAGGGGAAACCCTGATGTAGAGCAAAAGCGAGAATTTTCTCTGATAGATGCCTCCAGTGATACAGCAGGAAAAAGACTATCTTTACCTCTTCTGAAGATGGTATTGTAACCTTCAAGTAAAGCAGGGTCAAATGTATTTTACTCAGAAAGTCAGATACATTTTATTTGATTTTAAAATTTAATTGTCAGTAGATCATATAATCACATGCTTCAAAATTTTAA
>PVKH010019872.1:0-14733 GCA_004027955.1 Chaetophractus vellerosus | reverse complement strand
CCTTTCTTGCTGAGCCTTCAAACCCTTTTCACCCAATCACCCCTGGAGGTCATCACCCCTAAAGCAGAAGAGGCTTGAGAGATCTTTTATTTGCCATCCTTGGTTCAGGCTGAGTCATCGTGTACCTGGGCAGGTTCTTCTGAGGTCTGTATATGTGAGGGACCCCCTTGCCTCCTGGAAATTAAAGCACCTGAAAGAAAGCCAGGGTGAGAGAGGAGGGCATCTTAGAGTAGAGCTGGCCATCTGACACACTGGGTTTTCTCTAAAGGTGAGGAGCCTGCAGTTAGGATGACCAGTGGAAATTGAACCAGCTGCCTCGCTGAAACCTCTGGGGTCTTTAACATTCCCTGGAACCAGCCACATTTGAGCTGGCAGATTTGGCAGCAATGGAAGAAGGTGCTAGTGATTTGGAAGCTGGCACCCATAGCTAAAATTCAAAGCCTTCCTATACATTTTATAAGTACTATGTGCCATTTGATTATATAGTTTATCTGTATGTATTTAATTAGCATCTCTCACTAATTCCCCTCCTCCCCTCCTCCCAAGGAAACAAACAAATATTAAGTCCCTAAACTCCATAGAGGCAGTAGACCCTTGCCTGGCTTTGCTTACTATTTTATTTCTGATGCACAGCTCAGGGCCTGGCACATAGTAGGTCCTCAACCTACTTTTGTTGGCTAGATGAATGGCGGAATAAATGAAGCCTTTCTAAACCCCAAGCTCCAGTGACCTGGTCAGCATAGGCGTCGGGACAAACCTGAAAGGAGGTGGTTACAGTGACCTCCTGTTCCGGGAAGTGGAGGTGGAAAAGCAAAGGAGGAGGATGAGGGGCTTTCTGGCAGCACTTTCTCCCAGACTTTGGAGTTTCATGGAGGTGAATTCTGGGTTATAGCCCCAGAGTTCTGCATACAGCCAAATCCCAGCATGCCTGGTATCTCCAAGGTGGCTGTCACAGTTCCCAATCTGTGGCAGATGTGAGAGGGGGTCAGAGGGTGAGTGCTCTCTCCCAAGGTGCCCCCCCCTCCCCGTGGGTCCTCATCCCATCCCTCAAGCATAGTCTCTGGGTCAGATGCAGTCTGGTTCCCTGTCCATCCACCTGAAATGCCAGTTCTGCACTGGCCTCCCTGAGTCATTTCCAAGGCTGGATGGAAGAGCTCTCATACTGTTGTTTGACTCAAAATCATCTACTTGAAAACTCATACTACCATTCCCCTTTTATTTTGTTTGGGGCTTTTCCCCCTTCCCTTGGGGAGAGAGCCAAGAAGCATATTCTGTCCTTTAAATGGGGCAGATGCCCTCTCTCTAAACTGGCAGCTTTCTTTCGGTTGCCAGCCCTCGGCGACAGCAGCGATCTTGGTGATCTGCCAGGATTTGGTGCTGCTGTGCCTACCCTGGACTTGGAAGTTGCCGCTCTCCTGGCAGGCCCGGCAGTAGATGTGCATGCTTCCCTTAGCGTTCTGGGATGCGGGGCTGGGCACACCGCTGTGCTGAGCTCTGAGCCCTTTACCCAATTCTTCCCCCCATTTGTAGTCTAGCCTTGATCCAACTCATTAAAAGGCCACATCCTAGTCTATCCACCTCTTGCCCTACATTCTAGTAATTTTTTTTCTGAAACTGGCAAAGAGTAAAACAGAGGCAGTGGTGTCAGTCATTTCATTCAGCAAAATGTGCTGAAGCCAATCTCACCTGAGCAGACAGAGAATGGAAGCTCTACAGACATGGGCTAGATTTCCCCAGACTGTTTTAGTCTAGTCCATAGCCCCTCTCTTTAAAGACAGCCTTTGCAGTGTTTTGTATTAATACAATATCTGCATGATGTAATAGCCCCGGTGACAGCTGCTCCCTAAACCTTGGGAAAAAAACTCTCAAGTAACAACCCACTCCCTGACATGCTTTCCTTCTCTTGATGATGCCCCTGCCAGGTTGGATTGTCTAACAATGTGCTTTTTGAGTCATTAGGGCAGAAAGCCATAACAATAGTTGCACGTGCTACGTCATCGGGTGGAATACAATAGCTCTCTTAGACCCTGAGAAAGATTGATTGCTGCACTTATCTCTAGATTAAATATGAATTTGGGGACCCTTTAGGATCAGCCTTTGCAGAACCATTACACCAGTTTGAACACATACCAATGGCTGGAGATGGATGGGCAACTTAATTGGCCAAGAAAAGTAGATTTTAGATGGTTTTGTGTCTTGGGGAGAGAAAAGTCTCCTTTTATTCAAGCAGGTAGTGTGGGTAATTGCATGTGTTTTGCATAATTTGATTTATGAAGATACACAGTCACATATGTGCCCTGGTCTGATTCTTTATCTCTGGAATTTCAGTTTCGTTCAGTCAAAAAAAAAGAAAAGAAAGAAAGAAAGAAAGAAATAGGTCATGTGGACTTTTAGAGAGACGCTATGGCTAATTTGTCTGACCATTGGAAGAGTGAGTATGTTGATAACTTCTAAGAAACCATCTTGAGTTGGACTAAAACCCATCTCCTGGAAATTGTTCTAATAGGTAATTCTTGAAATTGACAAAGTTTGGCACAGAGTTGAAGGGCTCTAGAATTTGGCAGCCATATAGTAACCTTACGTATTGCCAAAAAGAAGAAAAGCCCCCCAAAAATGGGCCTCGCTGGCATGTGTTCTGTTGCTTGCAGTCACTTTCGCCTAGGAACAGTGAGATGTACCTCCCCTCATTTAAAAGACAGGGTAAAGGAGGCCCCAAGTCTCTATTCTTAGGCCTCTGGGTTTTGCTGGGTATCAATTGGTCTGCAGAGAAATCCTCACAAATCTAAGTGGAGATTTATACAACAATTGCTAGAATATCTTGTGGGTACCTAAGAAAGTATAAAAAATTTTATTCATTTAGACTCCATTAATTCAGACCTTACAGTTGTATGACTATGCTTTGAACTTTGCTTTTGCTCTGCCCATGAGAGGAGGATTTGCTGAACAAAGTGAGGACACGACCAGTGCTGCAAAGCATTCTATTCATTCACATAGTCATTCAACAAACACTTACTCGGAGCTTACCAACTGCCAGGCTTGGGACTAGGTACCAGAGACTTAGAGGGGCACAGGCCTTGTGTGCACAGTCCAGGGAAAAAGAATCCATAAACACAATGTGTCACAGCAGTTATCTCAGAAGTCATTCTCTTGAAGGGTAGTGAGGCAAGAAGGAGGGAATGGTCTGTGTGCACCTGGAAGTGAAATTGTCTAAGAGGAACAAGGGAATTGCTTGTAAATGGGGCCAGTAATTACAGGCATGCCTCATAATCTGTTATGGCTCTTGTAGAGACATAATGTCAGTTCAAACTGTTTGTCTTCAGAAAGGTAAATACTTTTTCTAAATTTGGAGAACACCGCAAGGGTCTTTATGACTGAATGGAACAACTCAAAGCTTTAAATATAAAAGGAAGAATCAAAAAACCTTATTCTGAACAAAACAGGATAAAGGAAACAGTAAAAGTGTTTCTGAGAATGTCAATATTTGAGAACTTGTTTTGAGGACTTTAAAGATTGAAAGATGTAGGTCTGCCTCTGAGAGTTAGTGAATGCACTAAAATGTGTTCATGAAACTATGCCATTAGAATGCAACATTTAGAGAAAGAGAGTTTTAAAATATCTGTAACATTACTGTTCATTTTATGTGGTGCTGTTGTATAGGTTCTTATTTTTTAAAAATATCATACTGACTTATTTAGGGGTGAAATGTTTGAGTGTATGACTTTAAAATATTTCAGAAGTAAAAAATGAGAAAATACAGCACTTTTGTTAAATCTTGGTCATGGCATGTGATTGTACCTTGCACTATTCTCCTCTGCTTTTCTGTATATTTAGAAACGTTCCTAATTAAAAGGCTGAAAATCTCTATACTATTTACTGATTACTTTCTATGGCACAGACCCTTGTGCTTGGCATATGATAGCTACCATTTCTAGATAGAATCCTGCAATGACAGTAAAACCGTCTTCCTTCAAAGGCAGCAGAACTGAAGCCCAGGGTCCCCCAGTTGGTAGCAGACAGAGTCCAACTCTAAATCTGAGTCTGTTTCGTGCCAGACACACACCACGGATCTTCATGATAACTGTAAACTCCTGCCTAGAGCAGGAGTCCTCTCCACAGCCTCCGTGGCAAGGTCCTCCCTCTTCTTGGAGAATTCCACGGATGAGCAGCATCCTGGGAATGCTAGATGCCTCTTCCTTAAGTCCGTCCTCATCCCACCGCTCTCAATTTACGGCCTACCTATGAATTGGTTTAAGCCCGTCGGTGCCCCTTCTGGCTCCTTGGGAGGCAGTTGTTCTTCTCCTGGCCCCCACTCTTTGGCCACATTGAACTTCTCTTTATTCTTCTTCAGGCCAAGTTCTTTCTACACTTTGGACATTTGCCAGTGCTTTCTTGTCTGCAGATTCCCTCCCACCGCTTTCTTCTGGCCAGATCCTGACTCCCAAGTAGTGCCGTTTCCTCGGGAATCCCTTCCCTGATCCCTTGTTCAGTTATGTATTTAACTCTTACCTTTCCAGCTGGCTGATAACCTGCATGTGGGCAGGCGCCAGCGGCCCTGCTTAGTACTTGTTCAATAGAGAATTGTTAAGTTGAACTGAACTGAACTCCGGTTCTGCCATCTGGAGCTACATGAAATAATTCAGATCCCTTGGAAGCCACAGGAAATAAGTTAGGTCTCTCCTCCATATAACAGCCATTTAAATTTTCGGCCACTCTCCCCTGCCTCAGGCTAAACACCCCCAGTTTGATTATATTTTCCTGCTTCATCATTTAAGTGACTCCACGCCTCTCCTGTTACCCGCCGTACATGCCATGCCTCACACAGACCAAATCACACGTTCCCAGATCCAGGCTCCCGAGATCCTCTACTTACTTTCTTCCGCCAGCTTTGACAAGGGTTGCCTGACCCAGCAAGTTCACAGTATCGATTGCCTTTAATACCAGCTTTTAAAATAGACAGTCATGACTTGGGTGGGTGACCTTGAAGGCAAGGACAGAGCCCCGTGCATCTGTGAGCTGGCGAGGGCTGGTTCTATGCTGGAACATACGTGTGTATCAGATGCTGCCTTGCAGCAGCTGCAGGACCAAGTTCACTGCAATGGAAGAAACGTTTTCCTAGGCAAGGCAGCAGATGGGAAGACCCAGGAATTGTGTGTAGGCAGTGGCAGGGGCTTAGCCTTTTATATAAATGAAAGAAAATGTTCTGCTCACCATGTTTAGGACAGTCCATACTTTTATTTCTGATTATTTCACTCAGTAGGCCCAATTTTGAACTATGGCGTGGGTCAGCAAACTGCGCCTGTCACCTGTTTTTATTGTGTTTTATTAGAACACAACCACACCTTTTTTTTTTAAATGTATTGTCCACGGCTGCTTTCACACTACGACAGCTGAGTCAAGTTCTTGAAACAGAAACCCTATGGCCCACATACAGTGGTGCCAGATAAAATACAGGAAGCTCAAGTTAAATTAGAATTTCAGATAAACAATAATTTTTTAGTACAAGTATGTCCCAAGTATTGCATGGGGCATAATTATACTGAAAGAAAAATTATGTGTTATCGCCTCTTCAAATTTAACTGGACACTTGCTTTTTCATTTGGTAAATCTGGCAATCTTGTCTGGAAAGCTTAAAATGCTTTCTGGCCCTTCACGGAAACATTTGCGTAGCCGCGGTAATACTAATAATACTGGTGATTGGAAGAGTAGGAGTAAGAACAACATAATAATAGCAGCAGCAACCCCTTTTCCTCGTTTTGCATCTCTTGGGCCAGTGTACTCTCGCATTTGACTCCCAAAGCATTGATTTTGTTGGCAGGGGCTCTGGATCACTCAGGTAGCAAGTGGTGCTGCCTAAGGCCCCGTCTTCTGCCTCCAGTCACTTGGCATGTCCCAGGCAACCCTTGGAGAGGACGTGTGTGGCTTATCATTGTTCCTTTTTCGCAGGTTTCTATCATGCCCCTTAGGCCTTCCTGCAGCGGAAGCAGGTCCAGGCTCCCACCGAACCACTGCTGTTTGCTGGGTTTCATTTCTCAGTTAACTGACTCCATATGCTTTTTATACATGTCAAATAATTGTGGCGTTATTTCTGGATTATTTTATCTGAGAGTTGTTTTTGAACGGCACAGTCACACGCTCTGAACCACCTCGCGCTCGCCGGGGCAGCGGGATTTGGTGATGAAAGGGCATTTAGCAGAGATGTCCTAGAAGCAGCCTCCCTGACTCCTCCACCATTGTGACCCAGGCATCTCGCGGTGAAGCCGTGTATAAATGGTGCGTCATGTATTTCACCCATCTTTCTCCCCAAGATATATGTAAAATACTTTAATGATACACTGAGTAACAGCTGGGTTGTCTAAGTTGAGCTACTCAGTCTATTTCCAGTGTTTCTGATCTAAAGTAAATGAAAATTTCTGCCTCCATATGCAGCAAAAATCAAAGAGGTGGTCCATGTAACTCTTATTAAAAACACTGGGTTAGAGTCTCCAAAGAGCCTCTAATCAATTTTGTTACAACCTAACTGAGATCTTTGCTTACGTTACAGACAGTAGACTATTACCTTGAAGGAAGAAGGTGATTTGAAGATAAAACAGCTTCAGAATGTGTTTCTGAGGAATCCGGTCTGCTCCTTAAGGGCCGACAGAGGCACATTAATTTACCTTTGATATCGCAGGCCCTCAGATGTCAATGTGTTACTCCTTCCGTGCTGTGAATTTGCTTTTTTCTGCCCTCAGAGAAAGATGAGACTGAAACCTGCAGTCTGTTTTCATGTGATAACCTTGACACCAGACTACTGTTTGGTAGGGGGCTTGTGTCAGGAGGAGTGCTGCCACTCTGTACGGAAAAAGGTTAAGCCCAATAACAAAGTTAGTATTATGAAAAGTCGGAGTGTTAGAATATACTAACTTTTAAAGAACCTTCAACCAAAATGCTAAAGCTTGAAAAGTACAAAGAGGAGCTCATTAAAGTAAAGCACAATTTAATTACTATTTTTCTTCTGTGTAAAAATATACTTCTTATAAGTTTAAGTGCACTGCTCTTCAAAATTAACCGTAAAACTTGAAAGTGTCAGTCATTCAGATAATTGGAAACATATAAATTTAAGGAATGTGCAGCTGTAAAATTAACTACTGGATTCATTTAAGAGACTAAATTTACTAAAGGTAAAATCTGCTGTTTTCCAAAGCCTTTTTTTCCTCCATGATTATGTTGCAAGGGAAGAGAAAACAATCTTCGTCATACAGTTAGTGAATTTTAGCAATACTTTTTTTGTTGTTTAGTCTTCCGTCCTTGAGTATTGAGGATAGAAACTACCATGTTTATCATACTTATTTTGACCTTAACCTTTTTTTTAATGAAAGAGACTTAAAATGTCCCAGCTGGTCTAACTCCCAGTGAGGGGGAGGAGGCAAAGGCAAACACTTCTTCCTCTGCAAATGTCCAGAAGATGGAGTAAGACCGGAGTGATTTAAGTGAACTGTGGAAATGGCCATCTCGTATTGATGAAGAATTTAGAAAGCTGTTTCTTAAAACTGTATTACAACTGTAATTTTTGAAATGACGAAAAGAAATGGGACAAAAATGCATCAATTCGGGGATTGTCTATTTCCTTTAGAGTACTGTTTATCATGGACTTTAATTTATGCTACATTGGATTAGTACAAAAGAAGGAATTTCACAGATAGGTAAACCGGGAGAGACGGATTTCATAAAATGGGGGTGCTTTTGAGGTGTGCCTTCATTGTTAGGGAGTAAAGTTTTATTGCAAATTGAAATTCCACTGTAAAGAACTAAAAGTATCAAGAATTAAGAATCTAATCTAGAAAGAAAAGAAAAATTTGCCTTATCTGGTGGAATTTGGTGGTTAGCCCTCCCCTTGGCAAACCTAGTGTTTTGAATTCCCAAAATGGACTCCCTTTTAATATTCTTAGACTTATGTGTTGGTGGAGACCTTACTGAAGAATACGTTTGATCCATTCACATTCATCGACATGAACCCACTGTAACCTCCTTGGAAAATATTATACAGTTTGAGCCTTTTTTCTGGGGAGTTGGTTTGGCTTTTGATGTGCAATTAGAATAGCGGAAAGATCCAATATCTACAATTCCTTAGATTAAATGGCTGGATTTCTTTTGGCTGCAGACCTGACCCACCTTGTCTGCATGCCAACCCTCAGTGTGCAGGCTAGCAATGTCCTTGGAGACAAAGATATTTAACTCAGCAAGTTGTAAAATGGGGCGGGGTTCTTAAATGGCCAGATATAGAACCCTTGGGGGACTTTGAAGGATGGCAGAAAGCTTTCTTCCTCACCAACTGGGCCCTCACTTTTCACGATACAAATCAAAGACAAGTGGTTCCAAGGATAATGAACTTCCAGGAAAAGAACAAAATGAGAAGAGGCAGAGGTTTCTGTGATCTTTCTCTGTGTGAGCAGGGCAGATGTGGTGTGTGTAATTTGAAGTCACATGCCTTAGCTTAGTCTGTTTCAGAGTCCAAGACTATCTCAGCCTCAGATTCCAGTTCCTTAATCCTTCAGAAGTGCATAATTGAGCTTGATATCGTTTTTTGCACAGAATATTTTTAGATGAAGCTCTGTCTCACCTTCATGGACTTAGAACAATCCATGTTACTTTTGGGGACAAGAGAGGATTATCAAAGTTGCCTGGCCACAGATCAGGGAATTGATTGGAGATACTGGATAGGTGATAAATTAGAAATGGTTTAACATTTTAGTTACTCTGATAATGATCAAATGTATTTCTCTCCAGATGAGAAAATGGGCCCTTCTGCTATTTGAATACTTAAAATAAGAAATGAAAAGCATAAATATATATATGTATATATAATATTTAACTTGATTCAATAGAATTGTGTTTTATAAAAGAGATGTATTTTGTCACCTGAGCCTAAAATAAAATTGGACATTTAAAGATATAAAAGTGAGAACACTTAATTTAGTTCAGAATTGTGATTATATCTTTTAAATCTGTAAGAATAAACACCATTTTGTAAATAGCTCATGTTTATTTGACAATAGCCTAAACTGTTAGATTGTTCAAGGAAGAGTATTTACAGATTTATAACTCCTTCTTCTACTATATCCATTTAATGTGTACTTACGTGTGCCAGACACTGTGCCAAGTCCTTTGTATGAATTATCTCATTGATTTCCCACATCAATCTTGTGAGAAAATTATTAGACCCATTTCATAGATGAAGAAAGCAAGGTATTTTATTATAAGTTAGACCTTTTGATGTTGCCATTTTTGTGGGTTGAACATACCTGAACATGGCAATTGCAAATTGGGTCCACCTAATAAAATTTTGCTTCATTTTTTTCTTTATTATATAAATTTGGATTTAACAGTGATCAAATTATATCAATATAAACCACCTCGCCGCACAGGCCAGACTAGAAAGAAAGTCATTTGCTACTTCTGAAAATATATTTAAAACTCCAAATGTGCCTTATGCTCAGTAATTCTTTTATTATCATCTTTTGTAGAAGATAATTCTTCCAGAACAACTTATATAAAATAGAATCACTGATGAGAGCTAGGGAAAGTGTAACAAAATCAGGAGATACTTTCTTTGTCTGAAAATGGCAATAATTTGCCATACTTGTATATTAACACTCATTGTTATTTTCTGATTGCCAAGATTTACTTTAGTTTCAAGGGGAGTCATTTTTAGTTCAGCATGGAGCACTTTAACCAAAAGTGTACTGATTTTTGTATGTCAGTGTATTAACAAAGTGGGTTTTAAGCTAAAACTTGAAAAGGCAGACACATTTTAAGCTGAATTTGCATATGCATTTTTGTCTTTCTTCTTTGTATATTATTTTGTTTTTTTTTAAATCAGAATTAAAACAATGTACATTTGCTTTGTCCCTCTTTGAGGGAGAGAACACTATGCTGGTTTTCTTTGCCTTGGTAGAGGGAGAGCAAATGTGGGGTGGTGGGTGAAAGATTCAGAAGCAGAAAGGACTACCCTTTGTAAAAGGAGCCATCGTGATCTTCCTGGTATTTTAACGGCTTGGAAACAAACAGTGGCTGGTGCCACTTTGTTTTTAAGCTGATTTGATTTTTCATGGCTGGGGCCAGTGTTTGGAAATAATTCGTCAGAGGGAAATGTCAGGATGAACAGGAGACACGTTAGAGTCCAGCAGACTTTGACATGTCATACCTCTGTTGCTTTGAGACCTTAATTTTGAAATTTTAGAAAGATAAGCTAACAGGAAAAACAGGGATCCAGAGCCTCAAAAATACTTACTGTCAAGTCCAATTTCCCATGTCTTAGGTCCCATTGGGCACTTAGAGGAAGCTCCATTGCACCTTTTAAAGACTAGCCTTGAGTACTCTGATGTCAAACGGCATAAACCAAATTCACCAGTACTGCAGGCACCTACGATCCTGTTGGCATCAAAAAGCCTCCTGGTGCCCCCTGTTTTAATAAGTATCAGCACCTTCAATCACATAGGTGCAAAAACAGTGGAGGATAATAAGTGTATGTTTAAAAGTCTGTGGATAATGAAATTATGTCAAGGGGGCTTTTTAGCTTGGTGATGGTATTTCAGTTTGTAAATATTATAACTGGTTTAAAAAATTTTTTTCTCCAGCAAGCTGCAAACTTTTAAAGACATTAAGCCTGCCAAATTATAGCCACTTATTTCTGCCTGACGTATTTTTCAGCTTAGAACCACAGAGGGACTGCCAAGCCTGTTCCTTTTCATTACCTGTTCTGTGTCTGGCCCGGAGTTTAGATTTTCGAAAATGGAAAAAAGCTGTTTGTGAAATCACAAGGCTCTTGAGCTCTTAGTTTCTTCTTAGTATCAACGTTTATTTATTTAGGTTTGGGCTGGGTTTCAAAAGATTGAAATTGGAAACAGAGAAGGTGACTCTGAACACCATTTATCTGTATATAAGCGAACGTTCAATGTACGTTTAATTTAAAAAATTGCTGTTTCCTACAAGAGGGAGCTATTTTTCACATTGTTACAACATTTTTAGAGGTCACTAGGTGGTCATGTCACCAGCAGGGAGTTTTTGTTTGGCAGGCGGCATTGGCAGTTAGTTACAGATGCCTCCCGTGATTCAGTGTTCAAAGCGGGCTGCTTTGCAAGTAACAAATACTTACAACCTGAGAACTGAAGTATAAAAAGTAGTGACAGGGGAAAATGTTTGGAAATGTAAAACAGCATCTTTAGTGGCCAAATTGGGGTGTTCGGGGAGTTGAAGATTACAGGTCTACTTTATACTCGAGTTTAGAGTTTACAGAAGCAATAATGCCTTAACTACCGCAGTTGGCCACCGCCTTGTTCCTAGTTAGCAGGTTCTCTTAATTTGTGACCTGTTGGTTTCCGTGATGTGGAATATAGTTCGGGTTCCTGACAATAATCCTTATTAACCTCATCTCCGGCTTTTGCCATCCTGGAGGTTATTCCACCTGTGCCTCGCGGTCATTCCTCATTCTGAGCACCGGTAATTTAAGCAAGATTAAGTGGGCGGCTAAAAGCACCAATTACCAGGGCTGCTTCTAGGCTCCCATATTTACAGACAAGCCAGTATTTCAAATTTGGGATAAACGAATTATAAGACGTCTTTACATGGAAATAATAGATGAAGTGCAGATGGATCTTTGAGGAAACGGTTAAGTGGGGAAAAAAAAAAAGATGACTAGACATCAGGAGAACTATGGGCATTTTATTATAGTAGGTTTAAAAAACAAGTATTAAAATGGAGTAAATTTTTTATTTCATATCAGGACAGTTGCTGTGTCCTTCTCCTCCCCTCCCCACCCTTTTTCACTAAGGAATGACCCAAAGACTTCAGGTGTTGCTTAAGAATACAACACAGTTATTTTGCTGAATTGTTACTAGTTGAGGATTGTAGAGCACCCCCTTAAAAAAAAAAAGCCAGAAGCAAAATTACTTCTATTGGAGCAAAGAATTGTCACTACGCATGTTGAGTTGTTAGGGATAGAAAAGCTTAAGAATTTCAGACTTCAAAGAAAAAAGTTTAGCATCTGTGTCCATTTGCAGTTAAAAGAGAAACTACAAATAATTTGAGGGGACTTTCATTTATTTGGCCCTAAGAGTCTGGTGATGTTTTCCTGTTAAAATTTTTAAAAATTCTTTACATATAGACAACTGTCACAGTCATGCAGTATTTTTTCCCAGGCAAATTAAGTTCATATTCTTAATAACACTTTGTTGCCAGAAAGCTTTTTGGCTCTGAAGATCCATTGAAATGTTAGGTTTGGATATTCAAAAGAGTCCTGCTAAGTGAGTTTATAAAGGAAGCCAAAGTCTAGAGTGGAAATGTTGTCTTGGGTACACTGTCAATTGAACAACTGAAGTTGTTCTTTTTGTACTTATCAGATAAAATGATCTCCCTCTCCAATTTATATTTGCTTAAGCGTGTGGAAGGGGAATTGTGATACCATGGTAAACACTAGGAATGTGTTAAGTCTCTCAGATAAAAGCACAAAAAAACCCTGAGAATATAGCTACTCAGCTTTCCTTTTTTTTTTTTTTTTTTTTTTAAGTCTTCCCTCTGGTCTCTAGCAGCTGGGAATACTCATATTACTCCCCTGGCAATTGGTGATTTGAACATATTTATCTTGTAGCTGATAAAATAGTAAATTAATGAACAAAACTACTACGAATAATGGCTACAGTTTGCATTTATAATATTTATACCTTCTTATTCTATACCTGACTAAATGTGTTAAATGGTTTACATATTTTATGTCATATAATACCTTGTGAGAATGGGTATTATTATTCTTATCTTACAGTGAAGAAACTAAGATTCATAGATAATTACCTTTCCCCAAGTCATGAAAATGATAAGTGGTGTAGAATCAGGACTTGAACACAGATCCGTGGAATCCCATTCATTTGTTTAATAAATATTCATTGAATATTTAGATGGGTTTTTAAAAATTGGTTGTTTTTATATCCACTATTTAGAAGCAGCATCAGTGTCTTTCCTGCTAGTGGACTCTTGTTGCATCTCCCAAGGAACTGCATGCGGAGGTTGGAAAATGGAAGCTGTCTTGTATTTCCATCAGTTAGTGATTTTGTCTGCATAAATTCACATTCTCCCCATTTGAACCTCCAACACGCTTGCATTTGACTTAATTGATGGAAGCACTGCCTACTGCATAGTGGGCCCATAGCAGATATTGTTTGGGTTTTAGGGGCCACAGCTTTGTGGGCAGGGATACTGCTGACAGGAACGCTCACCACTTGGGTAGGACTTTGCAGTTCCCCAGGTGTTTCCCTGGGTCATTTCATTTGAACCTTTCAAGTGACCTTGAGGGTAGGTAACATAATCCTCATTTTACAGGTCCCAAAGCTAAGATGAGTCAAATGGTTTGTCCAAGGCACACCGCTTAAGTCAGGTGATCTTCTATTAGGTGCCTGCCTCCATGCCTAACACCTGCCAGTGGAGGGAGTAGCCGAGGGTTTAGGCTTCTACCCCTTTCTCACTGGGGTTGCAGCATCCTGGTCCACTCAGGAACTCCCATGTGGGTGCTGTCCACAGAGTCCTGGCATGGTGCCCTCACTCACTTGTGGAATTCTCATCCTGTTCACTGTGAGTCGCTAGCATCTTGTCTCTGGATTTGTTCAGCAGCTTTTGGATTTGAATTTAGTCCACATTCATCCTGGGTAAAAAACTGAATATTCAAGGCCAAGCGGTAGAGCTGCCCTGGGCTGCACTCACTGCCAGTGGTAGAGCAGCCATCAGGAGGGTCCTTGCATTGGAATTCAGCAGAATCCTGTGTTCAAAGTGAATGGGTTGTCTGTTTTTTTCTGTGTCATGGGTATCATAATTCAGAGCAACAGCTGTACTGTGGGAGCCATTTTATTTTGAGGACTTAAACATTTTGGACTGCCAGGGTTCAAATCTCTACTCTGCCATTTACTAGCCACGGGAATGTGGGCAAGTTAATTTACCTCTCTTTGCCTCTATTTCCTTATTTGTCAAATGGGGAAAAATAGCGCCTACCTCATTAAATTGCTGTGCAGGTTGAAGGAGTTAGAATAGTGTGGTGGTCAACCCCCCCAAAATGAGGGTATTTCCTCTATATTCCCTATTGTGATATCTATGGCATGCGCTGTGGAGTATATGTACAGTCTTGGCAAGACTGTTCGATAGTGTTGAAGTA
This sequence comes from Chaetophractus vellerosus, assembly GCA_004027955.1. Classification (NCBI taxonomy): domain Eukaryota; kingdom Metazoa; phylum Chordata; class Mammalia; order Cingulata; family Chlamyphoridae; genus Chaetophractus; species Chaetophractus vellerosus. The sequence goes on along the minus strand of PVKH010019872.1, from coordinate 560 downwards.
GTCCAGTGGTGTGCTAGTAATAAACTGGGCCAATGAGAAAGGAAAACAAACAAACAAAGAAATAAGGCCTGATGGGTAGTGTTTGCCAATTTCTATGGTGTTTGGTGTATACACCTACCATGGCCAAGCTATGGCTAGGAAGAGCTGTACATAATCAACCGTCACCAGTCAGTTGCACCCGGCTCCAGATTACCACTGAAATAGGCCCTTCAGGCTGTGAGATGATTGGAGTAATTGCCAATTAGCGTGGCCCCTAGCTCATAGCTATCCATTTTTCTTTTGGTGTGACCCCATTACTTAGGGTTCCATTCCCAGTGACAGGACCCCCAGGCCATAACTGATTGACCTGGATTGGGCCGATTGATTTTCTTTCCAGGAAGGTCAAACATAACTTACTCTCTCTTTGGCCTCGAGGTTATAGCAGAGTTATAAATGGTAGATCTTCCCGAGAAAGGTTTAGGATTTCCTGCTGCTGAGTGACCTCCTCACTGACCTTGATTAGCTCTTCTTTTGATTCCTTGAGTTATCAAAGTATGCCTGTAATAATTCCTCTTTTTAGC
>PVKH010019871.1:0-14732 GCA_004027955.1 Chaetophractus vellerosus | reverse complement strand
CTTCTGAAGATTTTCTAGCCAGTGTGCATTCTCTTCTAGCTTCTGACCAGTTCTTAGCAGCGTGAGCCAATGGAGGCTCATGCTAGAACTTGGGAAGGCACCGTAAATTAAGCTGGGTGCTGTAGTCTATTTCCAGGTCACTGCCTTTTGCTTCTTTCTCATGCCTCATTCACCCTTGTGACCTTGTTGGAACAGTAATGTTTCTTCATAAAACATTCTTAATGAGACTATTTACCTTGCATACCCAATGGATCTTGCTTCATGTAATAAATTCTCTGCTCAAACACATGCCAAGAAGGCAGCCCTTGCAAGCTGTTAAAGAATTAATTTTTTAACTGAGGGGTGGTTGCTGGGTTGCCTGAGCTATTATAGTGCTAGCTTTCTTATTTTAAGGGCATTATAAAACTAGACAGAGGTTTTTGTGGGTTTTTTTTTTCTTATTTGTTTTTGCCTTGTTTTGTGGACACACACATAACAATAAGCACAGTTACTCCCAAAGAATAAGAATTTACAAAGCATGTAAATAATCTCTTTTCTAAAGTATGCTATTTTGATTTTTTTAAATAATTTTGGCCAAAGAGCTTAATTATTAATTACAATGGAGCTTAGGAACTTTATTTTTGATCCGACTTAGTAAATTCTTATCCTAATAAACTATATGGTTTATAAGGAAACAGACTGATTTGATTTCTGCCTCCTTTGATTTCTCCTCCCATCAGAATTAAGGTGTCATAACAAGGAAGAGAAGAAGCAGAAAGCCTGAATTCTCTCTAACAGCAGCAGCCCCTGAGCACTAAGATGCTGACTGTGCTGCCTAGGGATTTAGAAAAGAACACATCTTGTGTTTTGATTCAGGTCTTTATATGCCTTTTATCTAAAAGACTAATCTATGTAGATGCAGTTGATCCAAGGGTAAACTTGCACATAATTCGGAAAAGTCATTTGAGTTCTAGATCCGTTTCACACCCTCTGGCATCCTGATTTGATGTCATCTGCAAAAGTGGTGGGGGTTTTCTGTTTTGTTTTCCATGTTTTTACCATAAATCACTTTTTTCCAACTCTTATTATCACAATATGTGTAAGTACCATCCTCATTACCCTGTGCAAATCACTTTACCCTTTTGTACAATGCTGATAATAATAGGACCTACCTCCTGGGTGTATATGAGAATTAAACGAGGTGATATTAAAAAAAAAAAAAACAGATGCTGTCTTAGTACTTGACATACACATTCTCAGTTAATGATAGCTCCTTGCTACAACTATTTTCCCTACTCATGGAATTATAATCTCAGGATTAGGAGGAATTGAAGAGCCCATTTTAAGTACAGAATTGAGCAAACAGTACTGTATCTTAGGATGGTGAAACTTTTTTTTTTTTTAAAGGTGTGTAGGTGCTGGGTGGAGAAGGGAACATGGATGACTTTATGTGTGTTGGGGTTTTTCTCTTTTTTTTTCTTTTTTCCCATGGCACAGCATGTTCTTTAAGCATGCATTCTGAGATCACAGGATTTGCCCTTTGAGCATATTTTGGAAAAATATTTCTATTATCTTACCACATTTATACATATAAGGGATTTATTCTTGTTTTTCAAGCAAATATGAACCAGGAAAATTCCCTTCAGACCAATGTAAGCCTGGAATGTATGTTGGAAGGTCGTATTTACTCCACAGTAGGGCCCCCGGAACACAATCGCTCATTTAATCAGACTCTTCCACCTTAGGGCAAAACTGCATTTAGGCAAGCAGGAAGCCTGCCTACCTATTACTTTAGAACTTTTGGAAAAGAATATTACGTGTTCTTGCTAGTAATGCATTCCAGGCCCTCTTCATAATACATTCCAGAATAGTTGGAGGAAATTCTAGTGTCTAATCTAAATCCCTTTTTCTGCCCTTTAAACCCTTTATATCTTCTCTTGACCTCAATGGAAATAGAAAGTAGATTCTCACCATTGTTTGGCAGATGTCTTTTCAGGTTTCCAAAACCTGCTGTTGGGTTTCCCCCATCCCACAACCTCTGCTCTAGAATATGTCAAACCCCAGTCTTCTTTCAGCATTTTTCTATCATAAGCATTTTCCCCCCAGGGCTTTGTGGGTGGTGAATTTGTCATTTCGTTGTTCCATTGTGATACTTCCAGGTATATAACAGCACAACAGTACCAGGCACAAGTCGGAAGTTTTACATACAATAAGAACAATCTCCACCCACCCTGGCTGCCAGGCTGCTTTATCACTACCTGCAGTTCTGTATAATAGCCGCCATGGGGGAGCCTTAGAATGACATTGACAACACCCTGCCACTGGGTCAGTGGGTGGTCTCATTTTAATACAAAACCCAGGCAAGGTGTCAGGAAAAGAAAGCTCTGAAAGCTTTCTCCATCACCCAGAGAGGAGAGGCTGAGCAGGAGGCCATTTCTCTGACTCTGTGTTTCCTTTTCCTCTGAGGTTCTTACTTGGCTTAACTCAGTCCTCAGCATGGCCAGACTTTGAGGATGGACCACCTCACCTTTAAAGCTCTGGCCCAAGATTACCCCCCACCACACACACACTGGTAGCCATGTGTACACATTCCTGAGTCGGACTAGCATTCAAAGAAAAAAAGGAGTGAAAAAAATTTTACTAAATATTTAGCATATCCTGCTTTATATACCTAATTACTTTATTATGTATTGATCCAAATTCCCCGACACTGTTCTCTTTTGCTCACAGAAACAGGGCACTTTCTACACAACAGGTGGATACTAGTTATTTGCTAAGTAATTGATAAACATATTCTACAACAGTGTCAATGCAATCATATCTATATAGAGACATAGATAAATGATATCAATGGATATAGATATCCACACATTGAAATTTTTTTTTAAAGATTTATTTATTTTATTACATATCTCCCCTCCCCCCCGCTGCGGCGACGCGCTGAGACTGGTCACTGCGCAGGCGTGGCTTTCCCCGCTTGTGGGCGGCTTCTGCTTCCGTTCACGGCCGGCTTTCAGTTCGTGGGTGGCTGGCTGCGCTCCATCCGCGGGCGACCTGCCCTGCCCGTGGTGGCTTTTGCCTGTCCGTGGCAGCTTTTTGCCCTGCCCACGGCGGCTCTGGCTCTCCCATGGCGGCTTGCCATTCTCAAGGCGGTCTGCCCGCTAGGAGAGGTCCCCGGGAATCGAACCCGGGGCCTCCCATGTGGTATGCCGGTGCCCTATCCACTGGGCTATCCAGCTGGCCCCACACATTGAAATTTAACATATGGAGGGCCACTAATTTGGAAAGTCTTTTAAGGTGGTCAGAGGTACCTATATTAATAAAATCCATAAGCTTGTTAATTTGTTAAATTCATTATATATATATTAATAATAGATTTTTTAAAGATACTTTAAAAATCACCTTGTTTTCATGTTCTTAACCACTCAAGGAATATTTATAAATAATTGAATTAAATGCCACTTCCTTATAATCCATTTTGAAACCGGTTATTTTTTCATGAAAGCAACTTACCTGTGGACTCTTATCCCAGTTCTGTAACTTATGTTGCCTTGAGAATATTTAAATATTGTTCCTATTAGTACAAATTAGGGAGGTTTTGCTGCAAGCCAATTAAACTTTTATAAAGACGACACTCTTCTCCTAGGTTTCATGACAAAAATATTTCGTTGTCCCCCTGACTCTCAGAGCATTCCTTTTCTGGCAGCAGAAAGGCACACAGAAGTCATGAAGACAAAAGAGGATGAAAATGTGAAAGAGCAGTGAGGCTTACGTGGCTGAAAGAGCATACGTAGCACACAGACAGGCGTGAGAGAAATGGTTTATAACACCCAGGGAAAGGAAGTGAAAGTCCTCTAGGTTCAAGTGGGAGGCACTGACAGGCACATTAATGCCAACTACCGCACCACCACCACCAGTGCCACCGCCAGCGCCAGGCACACACAGCCGCTGCTGCTGCCAGCTGAGAAATGGAGCTTGGCCCTGACCAGCCTGGGCTCAGGAATCCCCAAGCCTAACGGCTGTTAACTCCATGTTAATTTAGTAACGTGGTAAGTAAGTAGTGATAAAACTTGAAATGTATGTTCACTGATGCTTTGGATAATGGAAACATGCTCATTAAGTCTCTTCAGCCAAAAATGTTCCTGTGTAATTAGCAAACATCTTAATTACACAGTTGGAATTGAAGCCTGTGTTAATCTTAAAGTATAAAAATAATGCAAATTAGATAAAGAGAAAAGAACTAAGAGAAACTGAAGAGCATACAGGTTCAGAGCATAAACTCAGAGCCAGATGCCTGGAGTCACATCCTAACCCTGATATTTAAATTCCACAACCTTGGAAAGGTACTTTTCGTCTCTCTGTGCTTCAATTTCTTCATCTGTAAAATTGAAATAATAATAGAGCCAGACTTAGGGTTATGATGAACATGGAATACTACACCTTATAAAGTGCTTTGAACTGGTTTTGACACATAATTGCTCAATAAATATAGTTTATTGTTATTTTAGATATGACATTTAAGAGTAATAATTCTACTGATGGGTCATTACACAGTAGAAATTTTGAAAAGGAGTCATTATTAACAATTAAGGAATTTTATCTTAGAATCCCAGAAGCTTACCTACATTTCCTAGATGGAAGTGAATTAACACTTTGCATATGCAATAGCTTATTAGAATTTATTAAAATTAAGAAATAAATTCATTCAACAAACATTTATTGCATACCCGTAAGCATCATGGAAAGTGATATAATGTTATAGGAATGCATACATAAGGCATTATTATCAACTGTGAGGAGCCTAAGTTTCAGAACACAGCATGTATTAGAAGAAGAATATACAATTTTCAAACATTTTAGAAAGGCTACTTTGAGTAATATATCACATGTAAGTGATTATATAATAATATAAGTGATTATATAATCATACACCTCATACTTTTAGGAAAGATATCCAGTGAATACATTCACTTGGCTGAAGAATCCGAACACTGAAAATATTTATTACCTTGAACTTTTTAAGTAAATAGATTATTATTCAATTTCAAATGCCCCACATAAATTCACAAAAGTACCTCATAATGTGAAATGCTGAAAAGAAATGTTGATCTGCTCAGTAGGTTATGCCGCAGGCCACAGCCTTGTATATAAGTGCTAGAGAAAGTATTCAACTGTCTTCCTCATGATATTTCATGGCAGCAATCTTAAATTAGCCATGAAAATCAACACAGCTTTATAGACCTAAGGTCTAAAACAAATATGAGTTTTATAATTAATTTGTAAGCAAATATAACTTTTAATAAAATCTGAGAATATCACTCTCAGCTGTTTCTAGTCAATCAGATTATATGGTTCTTATCAGATGCAATCTTACAAAGGATGAGAACATTTTTATGAATCAGACTATTTCTAATATTTATAAAACTATGAGGAAGAATGGCAGTAATGTTAAAATATTGTTTCAGATGGTGGCAATAGCGTTCAGCGTGTTTGCATTTGTTGTAGCTATTTAGTCCTCTGTGAGGTGGGAGAGGGAAGCATTATTATCCCCATTTTTCAGATGACTCCGTTGAGGCTTACAGAAGAGTTTCTTTGACACAGAAGCAGCCCCAGACATCTAATTCTCCAAATGACCAATTCATGGTATTGATGATTTTCTCAATACAGAGTCAGCAGTGGACTAGCATTTTGTATTATTTAGGTGTTTGGTTCTTTCCTTCTCCTTCCTGGTTTTGCCTAGTTTTTGAGGTACTTCGCTGATTATTTCTTCTTCTGTTTATTCACTCATTTATTCATCAGAAGCAGTTCAGTTACCTACTAATCAGTGCAGAACTGCTGGGCACTATGCTGTCAGCAGCTTCCCTTTAGTGGACCTGAATATGATGCATCTGCTTTTCTTTAAAACCAGTTTAAAACTAAGTTTTTAAGCCTCAAATCTTTTATTGAAGGAGACAATCTATCAATAAAAGAAACAATAGAAATTTTAATTTTTTTGGCAAATTTTTAACTCCTTAAAAATAGGAATTATGCCGTATTCATCTTTTAAGCCCAGTTCGAATACTTAATGAATGTGTAGCAGATATCTGTTGTTGCATGGTGGCTTGTGTTTTATCTGAATTAGTAAGTTTTTCTGTGATGAATGTGATAAATATTGATAGTCATAATTGTAATCATGAATGGTTATTTTTAAACTCAAGGTGATAGGCCTATTCTTTGTTAAATTTTTATGCTATGAATTTCTGACATATATTAGGGCTAAACAGAAGGTGTCTGGTTCTTAAAGAATTTTTTAAAACTTGAAAACCTTACTAATGTAAGTAAGTTATTACCACAGACCTAAGCTCAATTTGGCACTTCTGCAGTTTCTATTTATCCATCCATCCATTCATCCATCTTCCCAGTTATCTGTTAATCCACTCATCTAGCCCTACTCCCTGCCATCCCTCCCCAGTCCTCTCATCCACCTTCCCATATGTTATCAATTTTAAAGAACCCTTGAGAGAAATGTGAAATAAAGGCAGTTGCTATTAAAGTTAATATTCCTTTGGTTGTAATTAAGATGGCAATATTATTTATTTATTGTCCAAAATGGAGCACTTTGGGGAGTGAATTGGGAATCATGCTAGGAAAACAAGTATAAACCAGAAATGTATTGGGTAAACCAGCACATGGGTCACTCTACCTGTAAATAATATGTTCTCTTAAACATTTAAAGTGGGATTCCTACATAGTACTTTGATATTTTTCAGTTCTAGACTAAACAATATGTGAATTGTTTCCTTACATTTAAAAATTTGTTCTTTACATTAGAACAGACTTTTGAAGGATGTGTGTATGTAGTGGTGCAACTTAGGCCAAAATTTTTCATTTGTATCATTATTAATTCTTCACTAGTTAAACCTCCAGTTTGGGATCATCCAGATATTAAATTTCTTCCCTCTTGTTGCCGCACTTTGGGGTTGATTGCTCTCCCATTTATTCAGCATTAGGAATTTAAGAATCATTTTCTCTAGGTATATTTACCGAGGTGCTAGGGAGCTGTAAAAGAAGAGCAGCACTAGACTTTGCTTTGCAGTTCACGGTATACCTGGGGACCCAGGCTTAAAGGCGTGTGCACAAAATAACTACTCTGCATTATTAGTAAGTGATTGGAATGGATAGTGTGAAGAGGTGAAGAGTAAGTGGTAGATAAGCATCGAAGAGGCCCAAGGCCGGGCAAGGAAAGCCTAAAAGAGGGAACAGACACAGCACTAAGATAAACTTAATCAGGCTCTCTTAGAACTTGTTGGCAACTCTTTGATAGATAACAGGTGGGAATTAACTGTTTATATAAAGATTTAATTGTGGCATATATAGTTTATTAGCAAATGAAATAATTTATCCTTCCTCTGAACTCTTTATTTCACACTTGCTGGGTGATCTTGGACAGATTTCTGAACCTCTCTGGTTGGTCTCAGTTTCCTCATTATAAGTAATGAGAATGGTAACAGTGCCTACTTATGAAATTGTTAAGTTAGTTTATGTAAGCATTTAGAACACTGCCTGGTCTTAGGAGGCATTCAATGAGTTTTAGTTGTTACCATTTTTATCATGGTACCTATCTCTCTGCCCTGCAGTCCAGTTTTGTGATACATTTCTTATCTTCCCCACTAGGCTGCAAACTTGTTGAGGACAGGGTAAGTCTAGATCTTACTAAAGAGGATTAACTGGGTTCCTATACAACTTCTGTAGTGTCTTGCATGTAGGAGACCCGCAGTGATGATCTATGGAATGAATGAAGGGAGGGAGGGGTTTGTTCTCCTAATATCCTAAGTCACAGTAATTTGTACGTTTTCTTTTAGAAAAACGTTTAAAAGACAATGTTCAGATTGGTGTTACAAGGCCTCTTTTGAAGAAAAGAGTGTTTTAACCAATAAATGTCGATATCAGATGATTATTTAGCCCGGGCAATGCACTCTGAACGTAATTTCAAGTTGCCCTTATTGTTTATGGTTGGTTTGTGTCTTCACAGCTCGGAAGTCAAAGAAGCTGGGAAAGTTGAAAGGCATTCACGAGGAACAGCCACAACAGCAGCCGCCGCCGCCCCCGCCACCCCAGAGCCCCGAGGAAGGGACAACGTACATTGCACCTGCAAAGGAGCCCTCAGTCAACACAGCGCTGGTTCCTCAGCTCTCCACGATCTCACGAGCACTCACGCCTTCCCCTGCTATGGTCCTTGAAAGCATCGAACCTGAAGTGGTGTATGCAGGCTACGACAACACAAAACCAGACACCGCTGAAAATCTGCTCTCCACGCTCAACCGCCTAGCAGGCAAGCAGATGATTCAAGTCGTGAAGTGGGCAAAGGTACTTCCAGGTAGGGTTGCCTCTCTCTCCGTGGTCTGTATCCCGAACTAAAAAGGCAGGGCAACAGCCTTCACCACATCCAGCAAAACTATTGGAGTTAGCTTTCTGTTAGATCCTAATATCGAATGTTGAAACCGATAAATTGATAGAGTAGGTAGGAAAAGTCTGGTTAATATGCTTATTTCTTCTGAGAACGTAGAGTTAAAGGTTCTGTTGTTAATATAGCATATATATTTCTCAGTTGATGATGGAAATTGTAAATTTTATCCCGAGAATATTAATATGAAAAAATACATTCTGTTTATGAAAGCCCGAGCTAAGTCCAGTTACAACTGCTCATAACCAGCTAATCTAAGCACAGACCATTAAGGCCTATTAAGTTGTAAGAGACCCTGAAAGACTCTTCTGTGGAAAAATGTCATCTTACTCCAACACCCTTTAGATCAGGGATTCTTAACAAGGGGTCCGTGAGTTTGAATTGAAATTCAAAAAAAAAAACATTATTCTTGGGAGTAGATGTGGCTCAAGCAGTTGAGCGCCTGTTTCCCACATGAGACGTCCCGGATTCAGTCCCCAGTGCCTCCTAAAAACAAACAACAAAAACAACAAGCAAACAAATGAAAAAACCAACTCAGGGGAGCCGATGTGGCTCAGTGGTTGAGCTCTGGCTTCCCACAAAGGAGGTCCTGGTTTCAATCCCTGGCCCCAGTACCTCAAAACAAAAACAAAAACAAAAACAAAAACAACGTTATTCTTGTGGGGACGTGTTGGTGCAGGTGTGATATATTTATTAAATAATACACAGTATAGTGTGGACTTAGTCAGGGGTCCGTGGTTTTCACCGGACTGCCAAAGGGGTCCATGGAACAAAAAAAGTTAAGAACCCCTGCTTTAAATTGTCCCTGAAAATTCCTACTTTGGCTGTTTTTATGCTCTAAGTTTTTATTAATAAGCGTCCTGTTAATGGACAGAAACCTAACTTAGAATTGATACCACAGCATCCATCAGTTCATTAACCCAAAGCAGTTTCTTAGATAACCTGTGGTCAGCCAGAAACCATAAGAAAAATATTGGGGGAGGCTCTGATGACTAACTCTTTGGAGAGGAGCTTGCCCAGATGAAACTCTATTGAGAAGCCACTGGAAATAGAGGGGTGAGAAGAAGAACCACAGAAAGGCTTTGAGACATAGGAGGACAGGTGCCAAGGATACATATTCTACTTCAGAGCCTTGTTGGAGTCTGGTGCTATCACAGACTATGGTAAGCAAGGAATACATTTTTTTTTTTAACATCGTAAGTTCATGAAAAAATCTTCCACCATTATTGCAGATATACAGGTATCCACAGTCAGGATGGATTTTCCAGCTTAACACACATTCTTTCATTGTGGCCAAGGGTTTTAGACCATCATCCATACTGAAACTTCTACCATACTCTCTAGGTTTTGTTTGCCCTGGAAACTCACCCTCATTGAGAATTTAGGGTTAATTTGAAATGAAACATTGAACAGGCCAGGCCTGTGGTGATTGCTCCCTAAAGGATAGTCCAATTGATTTGAGTCTACTAGAGGTAGGTGACTGTTTGGGTTAACTTAAAGAAGCTTCTTCCTGGAATGTACTTAAATGCTAAGTGTATTTTTGTGATTAATTGTTCCGTTCTTCAGGATTTAAAAACTTGCCTCTTGAGGACCAAATTACCCTAATCCAGTATTCTTGGATGTGTCTGTCATCATTTGCCTTGAGCTGGAGATCGTACAAACATACGAACAGCCAATTTCTCTATTTTGCGCCAGATCTAGTCTTTAATGAGTAAGTACTCCTTAATTAGCCATTGTAAAATAAACTGGAGTTATTTTTATGCTTTTTTATGATTTTTAAAAAGGTGTATGTTTGTGAAAGAATCTATTGGCACTGGCATTTTACTAAAGTTAAAAAATGTTTTAGTTTGGGAATTTAAGAAACACTTGTCTACAAAATTTTATTGCACATTTCTGATATATTTAAATCAGTATATGTGTGTGTGTGTGTGTGTGTATGTATCAGTGTATATATTGGTATGTGGAAATTGCTACAAAAGAAAGAGGATCCAATAGGCTCTGAAAGCTTGACTGATACATGGCCACAATTAATAGAAAACAGTCTCTTTTGGTATCTGCTCCAGTTCGTTAGACTATCTAATTTCTAGGAAATGTGAATGTATAAAGTGGCAGTTTTTATGAGCATTCATATAATGGTTCTTTTGTTAACAGTATACAGCTGCTCAATGTGTTTTCATGACAATCATAATTACCCTTCTTTGCAATCATAAAAGAAGCCAAAATGTTATTCTGTAGTGAAACATTTTCAGTTTTACGATGCCTTTTAAAAGATTGAAAAAAGTGAAATGGATTTTTTCTTTGGCCATGAATCCCTTCCTATTTTAAATTTACATTTTAATAGTGTTTGCGTCCCACATTAGCACATTTCATTTGTGTGTATATCCAGTGATACTTCTTTATAATTGTTGGGTCAAGAAATACTTAAAATAAAAGGAACATTGAATTATGGTAATAACCATAGCCATATTCTAACAGATGGATCTCCCTAGAGATGTGAAAATAGGGGTTTGAGTGGGGAAGGAGGCAGATGAGCAATAGGTTGGTGATGAGAGGAAGAAAAGAAAAGCAAAAGATTAAAAGCAGACACGTGGTACCATGCTCCTAAATAGTACCAATTCACCTGAGAATACCAATCCACCCAAATACGGTGTGCCACAAAGACAACTGAAGTCCAAAGGCAAATTTGGGCATTGGTTGTTGGTGCTCAGGGTGACCTCTCTTTGGCAGTTTGTCAGAAGGAATGATGCTACTTCTATATAAATTTTCACCAGAAGTATGAAGTGAAGCCAAGCAACTGACATGCACATTTTAATCTACTTGGTTTCCTCAGTAATGATCTGAGTTTATTAAATAGTAAACCTGGTTTTAAATAAATCCTATAAACCAAAAGAAAAAACATTAAGGAGGGTCCTTTTTTTGAAAGGAAGTGAGTAAATGACAGTCTCTATTAGTGCCATCCAGTGCATCTACATATGTTTTTACAGAAGATTAAAATGATCCATTTAATCTTATTTAGTGTGTCTATTAATTTTTAATTCTGTGAAAACAACTAAATGTACAGGTTCCAAACAAAATGCAAAATTGAAAGAATCCTTTTTAAAAAGTGAAACTTAGAGAAAATGACCTTATATTTGAAGGCTACAGAAATTGTCATTATACAGTTTTGGAAATAAATAAGAAATACTATAAAACCAAAAAAAAGGGAAAAGTCACCTAAATTTATATACATTTTTCTGTTCTAGAAAATATTGTTAAAGATCAAATGGACAAACAAAACTGCTTTCTTGTGCCATACGTAGTTAAATATTAAAATTTTGTTCTCTGTTCTTAAAATGTTTATCCTTAAGCCCAATCTGGGCTTTATAAGGTTTCCTTCAAATGGAAAGCACAGGGCAGAGCTGGATTTTTCAAGGGGGAGCACTACTCCCAGGAAACATCTAGAAATGCAATAAAGCCTTTTGGTCAAATCATATCAACAATTAGAGCTCAACACAGGTCACTGTGATAGACCCTGTATTTTTTAGGGAAACCGCTAAGTTACGGAGGATAACTTGCAAGTAAAGTTTGAATGCAAATATGTGCTTCATCCTGCATTTATTTATTTATTTTTTTAAAAGATTTATTTATTTTATTACATATCTCCCCTTCCCCCCGTTGCGGCGACGTGCCGAGACTTGGTCACTGCGCAGGTGCGGCTTTCCCCACTTGTGGGCCGCTTCTGCTTCTGTTCACGGCCGGGCTCTTGCTTCAGTTCGCGGGTGGCTGGCTGCGCTCCATTCGCGGAAGACCTGCCCTGCCCATGGCGGCTTTTGCCTGTCCGTGGCAGCTTTTTGCCCTGCCCACGGTGGCTCTGCCCGCCCATGGCAGCTTGCCATTCTCAAGGCGGTCTGCCCGCTAGGAGAGGTCCCCGGGAACCGAACCCAGGGCCTCCCATGTGGTATCCCAGCACGCTCTTTATCCACTGAGCTATCTAGCCGGGCCCCCATCCTGCATTTATTTAACAAATATTTATTAGCTGCCGGTAATGTTATAGGCAGTGATCTTAGAATAGTAAGAAGAAGAGAAAAAAGATAGAGTCCTTGTCTAATGGCGCATACAGGCTAATGGGAAAGAAAGAAATTAATCAAAGAATAATAAGTGAAATTATAATTGTGGGACATAGTTTGTGTATGCCTGTGACGTTAAGTTGTTTATCAAAGCAAGTGAGATTGTTATAGATTTAGGATACTAAATTTAAGCCCCGTAGTAACCACAAAGGAAAGATCAGAGACTATGCAAATTCAGAGACAGAAAGTAGAGTGTAGGTTACCAGGGGTGGAGGGCAGGGGCTATGGAGATTTAATGCAAAATGAGTTGAGGGTTTCTGCTTGGAGCAAAGGGAAAGTTCTAATAATGGATTGTGGTGATGGCACAGCCCCTTTTTTAATGCAGTTAATTTTACTGAATGGTAAGCTAGGGTGGAGTTGGGATGGGGACATTATACTGTATATATGTTTCACCAGTTAAAAAAAATAAAAAAGGGAAACTGAGGAGATAAAGTAAATTAATTGCAATACATGATACTGGATGGGATCAAAGAATAGAGGAGAAAGGGCTCAAAGGGTCATTGTTGGGATATAAGAAAAAAATTGGAATATAGTAGGTAAGATTTACTTTTTGTAAAAGCTAAATTACTTGAACTTGATAACTGTATTTCAGGTGATTACATAAGTGTATATATCCTTGTTCATAAGAAATGTACATATAAATATTCAAGGAGTATGAAGTGTGCAATCTGCTGTGAAATGTTCAGAAAAAAGTAGATGGCCAGATGGCTAGATGGATGGATGAAGGAAGAGAGAAAGAAAGGGAGGATGGGAGAGAGAGAGAAGGAGGAAGGGAGGGAGAAGGAATAAAGAAAAGGAAGAAAGAAAGAAATGGCAAAGGTGGCAAAACATTAAAATTCATGGATCTGAGTATCTAGGGGGTGGGGGTATGTTAGAGTTCCCTGTATGGGGTTTGCATTATTTTTTGCAACTGTCCTGTCATTTGAAATTATTTCAAAATAAAAAGTTAAAAATGAAAGAATGCTTTGAGAGCATTTAATGACCCTCAGGGGTTGCTTTTGTCTGTAATGGTTTCCCCGGGAATGCTTAAGCTGGTATTAACCAGGTGAAGGAAGTATGGGAGGAGTAAAGTTGATCTAGCTAAGGGACCAGCATGTGCAAAGACCCAGATCCAGGGAGGAGCATGTCTCCTTCAGAGAACTGAGAGCAGGACAATGGCCAGAGCTCTGAGAATGGGCAGGAGCATGGGGAGGCTGCAGGGGAGCTGGAGGCCAGATCACGTGGACTTCAGAGGCAGATTTAGGATTTGGTTTTTTGTCCTAAGGCTCTTTATCCTACCTTCTTTATCCTTAGAGCAATGGAAAAGCTATTCTGTTCTAAACAATGAGATAACATTTCCAGATTTGATCTTGGAAAGTTGTCCCTGAATGCAGGATGGAGACTATCCTGTAAGTGGGTCAGGAAAGATGATGGGAGACCAGTCAGGAGACTGAGACAGAAATGCAGGTGAGGGAAGATAGTAACTTGGACAAGGGTGATGGCTTAGTTTGCCAGAGCTGCTCTCATAAATACCACACAATGGTTGACTTAAACAATGGGAATTTATTGGCTCACACTTTTGAGGCTAGGTAAGTCCAAAATCAAGATAGTGATAAGACTTGCTTTCTCCCTGAAGACTGTAGCATCCTGGTGCTGGCGGCTGACAATCCTTGGGGTTCCTTGCCTTTCCCATCACATGGCAGTGTCCTCTCCTTTCTCTTCTGGTTTCCCACTGATTTCCTGCTTCCAGATCCTTCCTGTGGATTTCTCTTTATAAGGCCTTCACTAATCTGAATTAGGACCCACCCTCATTCTATTGGGCCGAATTTAGCTAAAAATAACATCTTCAAGAAACCTATTTGCAGTGGGTTCACATGCAGATTAAGATTATGAATAAATTATGTGTAATTCAGTCTACCATAGGTGGTAATGGTGGAAATGGAGAGAAATGCAAAGCTGACATAAAGGTGACATTGACAGGAATTGCTGGTGGATTGGATGTTGGTAAGGTTTGGAAGTGAAGGAGAAGTAGGTGTCCAGGATGCCTTCTAGGCCTCAGATTGAGTGCCAGGAAGGATGTGGTGCTGCCCACTGGGGCAGTGAGCAAGGAAAGAAGGCCAGGGTTTGGAAGCACAGGAGAAGAGAGAGCTTCGACCCGATTTGAATTGCCCTTGAAACATTATCTAAGAGTGCATATCAAATGGGCAGAGTTTTTTTTTTTTTTT
>PVKH010019870.1:0-14730 GCA_004027955.1 Chaetophractus vellerosus | reverse complement strand
TTACAGTTTTGCATATCAAGAAGATAACTGGAGGACTCTGGAAAGATGGTGGGGCTGGGAGTTCCAGAACTCAGTCCTTCCACCAAAACAATTACTAAATAGGCAGGAGCTATCTGAAACAACTATTTTGAAACTCTGGAGGACAGAAGAACACTGTACAGCATTCAGAGAAGATAAAGATTATGGTAAAGAACAGTAAATTACTCTTTCTGCACACTAGCTCCTGGCATCCATCCCCTCACTCTCATGGCAGGGTGCCATAAAGTCCAGCCCTTGGCTAGTGGCTGGTGACAGAAAGGGACATAAAAATCCTTTTCCCCAAGAACAGGGGTGAGCATGGCTCATCACTGATCATGCCTTTTAATTAGATAATTCAGGTAACTGGGAGCCTAACTCTGAGGGCAGATATTATTTCAACCCACATGGACAGAAGTGGCAGCCATTGGTTCATCTTGCCCTGGACAAGGGCGCTGGCAGCCATTGTTTAACCCAAACCTGTGGGGCAGTGGCAGTGGAGATTTAAGATGCTGTGCTTTCTCAGGGATGCAGGTGGCAGTTCACTGAAGTGCTGCATTTGCTGGTCAGGTAGGAAAGCTCAGCTTTGGGGACCCATTGGAGAAGCTCTTGGCACCCTTCCTGATCCCCTTTCCAAGGCACTCTAGACTGGCCTGCGCCACATTTGTGTGTCCCAGGCCCTGCTTGTCTGGGAAAGACTGACTTGGGGAAGTCACCTCTCTTTTGTCTAACTACCAGAATTTTCCCTCTAGGCAAAAGCAGCTTGAGACAACAAAATGAACATTAAAAACTCTAGAGGCTGTGGCAGTTTAAAGACTTCTGTGAATCCCAGAAAACATCATGTTCTTGAAGTTAATCCCTTCCTGTGGGTTTGGGGTTGAATTCAGTTGAGGGCCTTGGATTGTAGTACTTCAGTGAGGCATGACCCAGGGTGGTTCATGGCCCTCTTGCTGGAGTCCTATATAAATGAGAGAAACATGCAGAGACAAACAGAGAAAGAGAGCTACCATTTTGCCCTGCCATGTAAGTGAGGACTCTAGATTGCCTGCAGTCACAGAAAGACAGAGAAACTCTAAGAGGTATATAGAGAGATCAGAAGCTGGAATCAGCAGACCAACCCAAAACTGAAGAGATGAGGCCCAGGGAGAGATGAGCCATATGCTTGATCATCCACAGCTGAGCTTGGGGAGGAAGTGAGTCTGGAGGAGAAGGCAGAGACTAACTGCCATTTTGCCTTGTCATGTGACATGAATCCAGGACCAGCTGCAGCCAAGCTTTGGTGAGACAGTATCTCTTAATGATGCCTCGATTTGGACTTTTTCACAGCCTCAGAACTGTAAGATTTTACCCTAATACATTTCCATTATACAAGCCAATACATTTCTGTTATTTTGCATTGGCAGCCCTTAGCAAACTAAAACAGAGGTGAACAGTCTGGAATAAAGGCCTGCCAACTTGTAACACCTGGGAAAGGGAGG
The DNA here is from genome assembly GCA_004027955.1 of Chaetophractus vellerosus. Classification (NCBI taxonomy): domain Eukaryota; kingdom Metazoa; phylum Chordata; class Mammalia; order Cingulata; family Chlamyphoridae; genus Chaetophractus; species Chaetophractus vellerosus. The sequence continues at coordinate 13,237 of PVKH010019870.1, read as the reverse complement.
TCTGCCCCTGGGAATGAGAGGGGAGAGCCAAACTCTTGTAAATAAGAGAACTCCAAAACAACAAAAAAGTAAAAACCCAGGACAAGACAGCGGCCCAGAAAGAAACGGAAAATCCTGTCTACTGGATTCAGTTTAGACAGACCTTCTTCATAGGAGGACCGAAACTCAAGAAATATCTCTGTCTTTTCGCAAACTGGTTACAAAATCAAGAAACAGACATCTCAGGCAGTAAATCCCTGATTTAACATTTTAAAATATTAAAAAGTGCTGTGTGCAACAAGAGTACAAGACAAAGGAACAGGAAATGATGGCTCATCTAAAGGAAAAGGGCAAGAATATGGAAAACACCAACAAAGAAGTCGAGAGTGTGGACAGATTGAAGAAAAAGCCTTTAAAAATAGTCTTAAAAATGTTTAAGGAGATGAAGAAAAGTACTACAGGATATCAGGAAAACAATGAATGAACACAATGAGAGTCTAAGTAAAAGAAAGAAATTTTAAAAAGAACCAAACAGAAATACTGGAGTTGAAGACAACAATAACTGAAATAAAAATATGTCCAGGAGGGTTTCAAGAACAGATTGGAGCTGGCAGAAGAAAGAATCACTGAACTTGAAGACAAGTTACTTGAAATGAGTCACACTTAGGAGAAGAAAGAAAAAAGAAATATTAAAGGCAAAAATAGACTAAGACATCTATGGGATACCATCAAGCACACCAATATAGGTATTATGGAAATTCCCAGAAGGAGAAGAGAGAGATAAAGAGGCAGAAGGAATAGTCAAAGAAATAATGACTGAAAGCCTCCTAAACTTAGCAAAAGATGTGAATATGCATGTCCAGGAAACCCAGATAACACTAAACAGGATAAATATGAAGAAAAACACACACCACCATATATTGATCACACTATCAAATACAAAGGACAAGAAGAGGGTTCTGAGAGCTGCAAGAGAAAACCAACATGTTATGTACAAGGGGGTCCCAATTAGGTTGAATGCCAATTTCTCATCAGAAGCTATGGAGACAAGAAGAGATGGTTGAAATCCTTAAAGTGGTGAAAGAAAACAACTGCCAGCAAAGATTTTTTATATCGTGCAAGACTTTCTTTCAAAAATGAGGGAGCAGTTAAAACATTCTCACATAAACAAAAGTTGAGAGAGCTCCTCACCACTACACCTGCCCTACAAGAAATGCTAAAGAAATTTCTTCAGACTAAAAGGAAAGGATACTATATGTTGATAAAGGATAATTCAAAAGATGTAACAATTATAAATATATATGGATCTAACAGCTGAGCCCCAAAATATATGAAGCAAATACTGACAGATTTGAAGGGAGAAATAGATGGTTCTACTTAATAGTAAGATACTTTAATACAACATTCTCAATAATGGATAGATCATCTATTCAGAAGATCAGTAAGGAAGTTCAAGACTTGGAAGATATTCTAAACCAACTAGAATTAACAGACATATATAGAACATTGTACCCAACAAAAAGATTACAAATTCTTCTCAAGTGCCCATGGATTATTCTCCAAGATAGACAATATGTTGGGTCACAGAACAAGTCTCAATAAATTAAAAAATATAGAAATCATACAATTCATATTCTCCAACCACAATGGAATGAAGCTGGAAATCAATAACAGGGAGAAAGGGAAATTCACAAATATGTGAAAATTATACAACATATTCTTAAGCAACCAATGGGTTAAAGAGGAAATCATAAGTGAAATTAGGAAATACCTTGAGGCGAATCAAAATGAAAATACAACATACCACAATTTATTGGATGCAACGAAGTCAGTGCTGAGAGGGAAATTTATAACTCTAAATGCTAACATTAAAAAAAAGAAAGACTTCAAACAGAGTCCTAATCTCAAAACTGGAAGAACTAGAAAAAGAAAATCAAACTAAACCCAAAGTGAGCAAAAAGAAGGAAATAACAAAGATTAGGGAAGATATCAATGAAATAGGAAAAAAAACCAAACAACAACAACAACAAAAAAAAAAAAAACAAGAGAGAATCAACAAAACCAAAAGTTGGTTCTTTGAAAAGATCAATGAATTGGCAAACCTTTAGCTAGACTGAGAATAAAAGAGTAAAGATACAAATGACTAAAATCAGAAGTGAAAAGGAGGACATTACTACTGACCCCACTGAAATAAAAAGGATTGTAAGAGGATAGTATGAACAATGGTATGTCAAAACATTAGATACCATAGATGAAATGGACAAATTCTTAGAAACACACAAACTACCTATATCGATTCAAAAAGAAATAGAAGATTTCAATAAATCAATTACTAGTAAAGAGTTTGAATCAATAATCAAACACCTCCCAAGAAAGAAAAACCCAGGACTGGATGGCTCCACAAGGGAATTTTAATAAACATTCCAAGAATTATTTCCAATTCTGTTCAAACTCCTCCAAAAATTGAAGATAAGGGAACATTCCCTAATTCATTCTATAAGGCCAATATCACCCCAATATCAAGGCCAAATAAAGATAACATAAGAATACTGCAGACCAATATCTCTTATGAATAGAGATGCAGAAATACTCAAGAAAATACTAGCAAACCAAATCCAACTGCATACTAAAAGAAATATATACCCTGATCAAGTGGGATTTATCCCTATTATGAAAAGTTAGTTCTACATAATAAAATCAATGTAATACCCCACATTAACAGAATAAAGGAAAAATAAACTTATGACCATCTCAATTCATGCAGAAAAGACATTTGACAAAATCCAGCCTTCAAGATAAAAACATATAGAACCTTGGAAATAGAAGGAAACTTCCCCAACATGATAAAGGGCATATATGAAAAGTCCATAGCTAATGGACTGCTTAATGGTGAACGACTGAAAACTTTCCCTCTAAGATCAGGAACAAGCAAGGATGGCCACTGTCACTACTATTGTTCCACATTGTCATGGAAGTTCTTGCCATAAAAATTAGGCAAGTTGGAAAGGAAGAAATAAGTATTTCCCTGTTTGCACATAATATAATCCTATATGCAGAGAATCCTGAAAAATCTACCACATATTTCCTTGTGCTAATAGCTGAATCCTGCAAAGTGGCAAGGTACAAGATCAGCACGCAAAATCCAGTGGTGTTTCTATGCACAAGCAATGAACAGTTAGAAGAAGAAATCAAGAAAAGAATTCCATTCACAATAGCAACTAATAGAATCAAATATCTGGGAAAAAATCTAACCAAGGATGTAAAGGACTTCTACAAAGAAAACTACAAAACATTGATAAAGGAAATCAAAGAAGACCTAAGTAGATTGAAGGACATTCTATGTTCAAGTCAATACTACCCAAAGCAATGTATAGATTCAATGAAATCCCAATCAAAATTCCAACAGCTTTCTTTGCAGAAATGTAAAAGCCAACCATCACATATATATGGAATGGTAAAGGGACCCGAATAGCTAAACCCATCTTTATTATTATTTTTTTAAGATTTATTTATTTATCCTCTCCCCCCCCCCACATTGTTTGTACTTGCTGTCTGTTTTTTGTGTGTTCATCTTCTTTTTAGGAGGCACTGGAAACCGAACACGGGACCTCCCATGTAGAAAGGAGAGGCCCAATAACTTGAGCCACCTCTGCTCCCTACTTATTGTCTCTCTCATTATGTTTCTTTGGTGTGTCTCTTTGTTGTGTCATCTCATTGCATCATCTTGTTTCATCAGCTCACCGTGTCGGCTTGCTGTCTTGCTGGTCTTTGTTAGAAGGCATCGGGAACCAAACCCAGGTGGTAAGCAGGCACCCAACTGCTTCAGCCACATCTGCTTCCATAAAGCCATCTTGACTAAGAAGAATGAAGTCAGAGGACACACACTTCCTGATCTTAAAACCTATTACAAAGCTACAGTAATCAAAACTGCGTGGTACTGGCACAAGGACTGCCATATAGATAATTGGAGAACTCAGATCAATCCTCACATTTATGGGCAACTGGTTTTTGACAAGGTGGCAAAGACCATTCAATTGGGAAAGAATTGTCTCTTCAACAAATGGTGCTGGGAAACTGGATCTCCATTTGCAAAAAAAAAAAAAATGAGAAGACCTTTTAAATACCTAATATAAGAGCTAGAATTATCAAACTCCTAGAAGAAAACATAGGGAAGCAGTTTTAGGCCCTTGTGGTAGGAAATGGTTTCTTGAACTTTACACCCAAAGTATAAACAACAAAATAAAAAATAGATAAATGGGACTTCATCAAAATTAAAAATGTTCATGCCTCAAAGAACTTTGTCATGAAAGTGAAACAACAGCTTACACGATGGGAGAAAATATTTTGAAACCACTTATGTGATAAGGTTTTTTGTTTTTTGTTTGTTTTGTTTTATTTTTTGTTACATATCCGCCTCCCCCCTTTCTGCTTGTTCTTGCTGTGTTCATTTTTTTTTTTTTTTGCGTTCTTCTCTGTCTGCTTTGTCTCCCCCTGTTGCGGCGATGCACCAAGTCAGCTCACCACGCAGGCGGCTTTCCCCGCTCGCGGGCGGCTCTGCTCTGCTCATGGGCGGCTCTGCTCTGTTCGCGGGTGACTTGCCCTGCCCGTGGCGGCTTTGCCCTGCCCGTGGCAGCTTTGCCCTGCCCGTGGCAGCTTTTTGCCCTGCCTGTGGTGGCTCTGCCCCGCCCATGGCGACTTGCCCGCTCAAGGTGGTCTGCCCGCTCGGAGAATCTGGGGCCTCCCATGTGGTAAACCGGCGCCCTATCTACTGGGCTACAGCCGACCCCCTGTGATAAGGTTTTAATATCCAGAGTTTATAAAGAAATCCTTTAACTTAACAACAAAAAGACAAACAACCCAATTAAAAACTAAGCACAAGAAAATGATGCAGAGGACAAGAAGGCTTCCCTCTGATCAGAGGTAAATGGGAAGAAGTGTTGTTTGGGGAGGGGATGTTTTACCCAAGTTCAGAAAACCTCAATGAATGATTACTACCCCAGTCTCTCTTCCAAAGAGACATTTTCAAATGCAGGCCACCTTCTTCTCCCTGATGAACATTTCTGAAGATCTGTCAACATTACTGATTAATAATATATAATCAGGTCATTAACTCATGGGACTGGGAAAGAGTCCGTTACTTAGAATTCTAGGATTACCCCAAAATCATGATTTTCATTCACCACAGAGGAAACAGAAGGCTCACATAAGATGACTCATTCAGTGTCACATAGATAGTAGGTGCCAAGGCTGAGTTTTACACTCAGGTTTTCTTTCAACCTCAGTGACTTTCTTGTTTCTAAGCTAGAGAGGGAGAGTAGCTGTTTAATTAACCAAAAGGTGCTACAGCATCTAGCAATCAACGAAACCAACAAGAGTGACTTTTATAAGAGGGACACAACTTATTAATGCATAATAGGGACACAAATCATTACTAAGTGTGTATTTACAGTCTGTTCTTTCCTCCCACTCCGATCAGAGGGAACGATTCTTGTCCTCTGCATCAGCTTCTGGGCTCCCCTTTGGGATGGAGACTTAGTAACGGGTAAAGCAGAGAGAAAAAGTGAAAGAAATCCAAGAAGCTCAGTAGATCTATGTAACAGCCAGGAGACTGGAGGGGAAGAAAGACAACAAAAAGCCTTGTGGGCTTGGTGTCAGGGAGAACATTTTTACTCCAAAGTGGAAAGTGGGGAGTAGAGAACGAGGGTCTCAAAGGTAGCTTCAGTGAGGGAAATGGAGAGCAGAAGACAGGGAGTTCAAAAATCGTTACTTTGAGTTATAAATTAGATTCTCTCTGAATAATGCAAGCAAAGAGTAGAATTGTTTTTAATTACTCTTGGTTACATTACCAGACTGTATTCTTTGAATGAGACACCTTGGCAAGGCCAGGTCACTTAGAACCCTGGAGTTTATGTGGATCACAGGTGGATGAAAGCCAAATTGTTCCTGAGGATTCATTCATTTGAAGTAAGGGTAAGGCTTCATGGCTTTGTGGCCAGTGAAGTTGCACAGGGACCCTGGCACAAGAAATTCTCCAAGTTTGGGTTTTAATGTTCTATGGCTGTTGTCCTGAAATTCTTAATTTTATCTTGAAATATGTGCTTTTAAGTGATGCAGGGTCTGGTAATGGAACATGGATTGGGATCTTAAGGGTGCTCAGGCACAGTTAGGTCAGAGTCAGGCAGGGTCTGGGGGTAAGGCAGGATGGCAACCTTCCTTGTCTGGGTTGGCAGATACTTGGTATGTTAGGCAGCTTAGCAGGGCGAGCCCCTTGCCACCCTTGATCCAGGAACTGAGAGCAGCGCAGGGGCTGTGGTGGCTTAGGGCAGCAGGCCAGTCAGAGGGGGAGAAACCTGACTCCAGTTCCCCAGGGCAGCTGGTGAGAGGCAAGACCTGGCAGCCGTGGAGTGGAGATAGAGCAGCACAAGTTCCACGCCACAGGGCCAGGTCCCAGGTGTCTATGAGAGTCTGCGTTGGCCTAACAAGTATCGTTGTGACTTGGAGTGCTCTCTTGGCCAGTCCTGGGTCTGCAGAGACAATCTTTTCCTACTTCCAACCTTTCTGTGGCTGACTTGTGTTTATCTGTTCTGGCCAGCTCAAGACACCCTCTGGGGAAAAACTACTAAATATGAATTGGGTAATTTTGGAGATTTCTCATATGAGTTAAATTCCCTAATATTTTCTTTTAAAACTGACACAACACAATATAAAGATGAATGGCAAAATTCATGCTAATTTAAAATTTTTTAATTCATTTTCTTAGAATGGCATTAAATAGCAAATAAGAAACAAAAGTTAAAAGGCTTATGAAAGAAAGGAAAAATCTTTATATTTTAGTACCTTTAATGGCATCTTTTTCCTGCTTTTTGAGCAAGGGGCCTTGCACTTTCATTTTGCAGTGGGCCCAACAAATTCTGTAGCCATCTTGGAGGAGGGAGAGTGCTGGTGAAAACTTATCGAAGGGTGAGGTAGAAATTGGGCCAACATGCTTTACTGCTGGAGATGATGGGACTACTTGGTGGAAAAAGTGCTGCATAACCCTGAATCTCTTTAGGATTCTGTAGTATGGTAGGTTATATCTCAAACCATGACTTTCTACAATGCATATAGAGAGCTTCATATTTCCTGGGAAATGAATCATTCCACCAATTGCAGCATGGGATGTTTTTTGAGTATAAGGATCTGTAGTAGGTTGAATTATGTACCACAGGAAAAAAACAAACATGTTCTTGATCTTAACCCCCTTCTGGTGGATATGAACCCGATGTAAACAGGACCTTTGAAGATACTATTTTTAGTTAAGAAGTGGCCCACTAAATCAGCATAGGTCTTAATCCTATTACTAAAGGCTTTATAAAAGAGAAATCCATGGGGAAGAGAGGAGGAGTTAGGAGCTAGAAGTCAATGGAACCCAGTAGAGAAAGGAGAGGATGTCACCACATGAATTGCCATGTGGTAGAAAAGCCAAGGACCCAAGGATCTCCTGCAGCCAACTCCAGAATGCCACAGTTTGGGGGAAGAAAGCATGGCCTTGCTGATGCCTTGATTTAGCACTTTTCTTAGCCTTAAAACCATAAGCCAATAAAGTCCCATTATTTAATCCAGCCCATTTCACCTTATTTGTGATTGCAGCCAGGAAACTGAGACAGGATTATTTGTGAATGTTGGCACTTTCACAATTCTCCCAAGTTCTGTTTTCTGCTTATTTACCTACTTTACATAGAACCTAGAATATACTTCTGACGATGTTTGTGGTAGAGGCAGTTAACTGTCTACCAAACCTTGTGTTCCATCTTCCATAATGCGGAGTTGTCCCTTCAAAATGTCTGTCCAAACAGGAACTGCAGTGATCAGTTCCCTTTGCAATTACATGATATCAAATGACTTGTTCTCTCCAATAGAAAATTAACAAATGAAGACAGGCAGTGTCAATTCCAGGAAAAGGTTTTTAACAAGGGGGTGTCCTCTTCTTGCTTTCTCTTTACTTTTTTGTGGGTTGGGTCCAGAGGATTCCAAGGCTTAGGGAATGACAAAGCCACAAAACGGAAGAAGCCTCAGTTCCCTAATTACACATGGGAGAAAGCTGCTTGGAACATGCTCATTGAATGTGGGCCACAATGACCAAGAACTAAACTTCTCTTAGGGGGGCAGGCTGTAGCCCAGTGGATAGGGCGCCGGTTCACCACATGGGAGGCCCCGGGTTCAGTTCCCGGGGCCTCTCCAAGCAGGCAGACAACCTTGAGAGGGCAAGATGCCGTGGGCGGGGCAGAGCCACTGTGGGCAGGGCAAAAAGCTGCCACAGCCGCCACGGGCAGGTCAAGTTGCCCGCAAACAAAGCAGAGCCACCCATGAGCGGAACAAACCACCTGCGTGGTGAGCTGACTCGGTGCGTCGCCACAACGGGGGGAGACAAAGCAGACACAGAAAAACGCAAAAAGATGAACACAGCAGGAACAAGCAGAAAGGGGGGGATATGTAACAACAACAACAAAACTATATATATGTATGAAAAAAAAAAACTTCTCTTAGGTTAAGCCTCCAAATTTAAGAGGCTTTGCTGTTATAACAGCTAACTATCCTAATAGCTTTTGCCAAGATTAGTCATAGACTGATTTAAGTGTTTCAAGGAACCTTGTTAAAAAATGGAACCTATGCTTCCAATTTTACAGATGAGAAAACCAAGATCTTGGAAGTTAAATTACTTTCTCATATAAATAACTGGTAGCAGAACCAAAGAAAGACACCAGAGCTCTTGTCTTCCAGTCCAGCTCATTTTCTACATCGTTGTTGATAAATTCTAAAGGGAAAACCTACTGTAAATATTTACTTTTGCTATGCTTTAGGAAGAATTATTAGGTAGAAAATTGCATGTTCCTTACTTAAAAGTCCTAATCACAGAAGGTCAGTAAATATATAATTTTTCCATGATGTTATATTGAGTGCTATAGTGTTAATCACAAACTCAACTTTTTTCCTTTAAATGCTTAATTTTAAATGAAAATTTAATTTAAAAAATCCGTTATGAATGCTATAGCTTAATTGAATGGCATCTTTGGAGAATGCCAAAGGATTTCTATGAACTCTATCACAAAAATCCTGTTCCTTCAAACAGAGGAATAAGATGTGGAAATTTTTTTAAAAACAGAAGAGAAAGAATGTGGCAGTTATCTTTTTGTTTGAAAATTGAGTGAGGAAAGGTGGCAATATTCTTGTGCCTTTGGAATTTTTGTAAAAAATTTGGACTAATAATTTATTTTGTAAAAAATATTTTTATATATTTAATAAATGTGAGTTTATGTACAGAAAAATATTTTGGGTGGGAAGAGGTGATATACAGTAAATACTGAGAGAGGTTATCTTTTGAGGGTAGGATTAGGAGATTTCCATCTTCTGATGTTAAATATCTAATAATTGAATTTTGAAAATTAAAAATTACTTCTATAAGAAACTAAAGTTAATGTAGGTGCAGAAACCTGAATCAGACCATACATCATCTCGGTTCTGCAAGATATTAATCAAAGAGTTCTATAGCTAAGGAAATTATCAAAGCCAAGGTTGGAAGGAGTAAAGTAAATAATGGTGACATATAGAAGTTCTTTATAAATAAAAAATTATTAGGATTATGTTTGTGATGTGGGTAAAGCATCTTTCCCTTTACTCATATCTTCTTTCCTGGTTATTCACAATTTCTCATAACTATTTTCGTAGTTAACACTGGCTTTACTACATTCTTGTAGTGGGGGTGGAGAAGAGGACAAGAAAGAGGAGTATTAAAAGAGTGAGAAAACATTCCTCGAGGCAGGCCGTGATCTGCAGAAATATCTCAGGGGTGTCTGTCTAAGGCACTCCTGTTCCTAATTTGGGTTGAAATCATGCATACCCCTTTGATGTACTGGGTCTAGTAATGCACACCTTCTTCCTTTCCAGCCAGCCATATGAACTTATTTACATCACAAGCCTCTGCCAGAGGCCAGGAAAGAGAGCTGTACAGTAATTCCCAACACAGTCAAAAAAGGAAGTGGCTCAGTGGTTTTCATAAAAGCCAATGACACCTATCAAATGGCATTAGAAATATTTTGGAAGGACTATTCACAGTTGCTTCAAATTGACATGATAGTACCTGCCTCAAATGAAATTGTGTATTGCTGGATGGTCTTTTAAATATTCATACAAAGTCATGTAGTCAGCAAGACAGTTTCAACTGCCCAGAAAAACAGATGTTATATGGCAATTGCACTTTGAAATAGAAATAAAGTCAAGGGTATTCTATTGCTTTTGAGTAAGACAAGCTGTCTGAAAAGCAAAACAATTTAAATGAAAAACACTCTTTTTATATTGTTTTTTTTTTACTCATAACTCACATTGAGCTGTGTGTGCAGTCCTATCTATCTGATATAATTAGGAGAAAATTCTAAAAGCAAAGATTATATATACATTGCTAGTCAAATCAGTTTTATAACATTGGACCTCCAACCACCTTGTTAAGTTTTATTGGAAGTAAACTATTAATTTAAAAAATAACTATGCTGGGTAGGCAAGAATAAGATTATTACCTATTTAATTTATAAGTCAAACAACAATAAATGTGCTGTAATACATCATGCATTATTGACTCTACTTTTTAAAACCAATAATTCTTTTTTTCTATAAAATGACATTTTTGGATTCTCAAAAAATCTTTTCTCTTCACCAATGTTTATGGGCTAAATTCAGACATACTCATTATTATCAGGAAGTACGTTGCCTTTATCTTTCCTCAGGGAGTTGCATTTTTTTAAACATGTGTTAGGGTACTGGCCTCCAGAAGGCAGTTTGCTGTCATAATCTGCTATCCTGTGACATTTCAAACCAGCAGCTTGTAGCATCTTCCATTCACTCTCTCGGTGTAGCAATCACCATCAGACATTCCAAAATGAGAGCAGAGGGCTCACTCAGTATTCTTTCCCCAGCTTGGGGGAACAATGACCTTTCCTCATTATTGACGGCAGCCCAAACCCATGATTAAGATGATAACCAAGTACCAAGAATGTATGACCTCCCTAATCCTAGCACTGATGATTCACGGGAGTTTGGCGACACATGGTGTATATATGTATGTGTACATGTTGTATATGTGTGTTTGTATACTTAGAAGAGCAATGCAAATTTACACAACAGACGTACTGATTTTAAAGCACCAGTAAATTTTTTAATATTAATTGATATATTGTCCATGAGTCTACAAACCTCTTAGATTCAATTTAGTCAGATACTGTTTTGGCATGCGAAGCACATAAAAACTAAGGCCACTTAGAGGCCAAATCCTGTACACCAAGTCTTAGGCTGTTGCTCACTTGTTTTAAACAATATTCCATATTTTTAAAAGTGAATTAGAACACTTCCTTAGAGACTGTATTATTAAGACTCGACTAAAATTTGAAAACCAAATAATTAGCTGAATATTTCCAAATACCCAGATGTTTGGCATTATACAGCTAAAATGCCTGGATATTTTTGTAAAGAACTCTTTATCCCACTGTTTGAAGTCAAGTAGCTATGGTCTATGTCAACTATGAAAATAAGCATCAGTCTACAAGCAGCCATGACTTTGCCCAGAGCTTATAAATGATCAGTGATTGCTCAGAGGAATTAGGCAACATGCTTAATGGGAATCAGGTGTCATGCCTTAGAAACATGAAGTAGGTTCTCTTCATCTCCTAAACATTTGGGGGAAGCACAAACTACTATTGTTACCCACAGGTACTGGTATTTTCTTGGACTAGGGCCATAGAGTGATAAACATATGATGACTTATTTTACTAATTTTCTGTCCTAACTGCCTTCCTACCTTTATACCTGCCCTTCCTCAAGTTTCACTGGACATTTCTTCTCTGTTTCATCTTCCAAACTTATAGATGTTTCCTCGAGGCCCAACTCTATTCTCTGTCAAAAAATTTATGCTGGTTATTTTAACCATATTGATCAATATCTTCTATAAGTTAATAACATATTATTGCTTACCCTTTCCAGTTATTTGCAAAACATTAATGGTGATTCTTTCTCAGTCAGCTTCAAGAGAGTTTATGAAGTAGAACTAAAAACGTTAAGAATTATTTCATTCAAAGCTCTGATTTTTACATCTAATAACCATTCCACCCTGGGTATTCGATCTTCCAAAATTTCTTTCTTCTCACTAATAAAATGGGTACATTTCTACTTGTCTCAAATGTAGCGGACATATTTTGGTGGTATTTGCTTACCTTATCGCAACTATGTTGCTCTGAAATTGCTCCTTTCTCACAGGTGGACCATAGCAACCATGTTTTTGCAATTCATGGCCCCACCCTGCTGGCCAATGATGACTGGACTAGGAAGGGATATCTTTTCAAACTGGGCTGGTCAGACCTACTCTATCCTGGGAATTTGGAATTGAGACTAAGAAATCGGTCTCAAGGGTGTGAGATCCTTTTGATTGGACTATGTCAGTGAGGCAAATTCACCTGGGCTGATCACTTGATCAGAGACAATATAAACTGGGAAGGTTTGGTGCCAAGGTAGGCCATGTACACAATGAATGAGAAATGTGCAAAGAAAAAGAGCAAGAGATGAAAAATACTGCCATTGGCTTCTCTTGGCCTTCAGGTTCTGGCTGAGCCTTTCCTGAGGCCTGTTGCCCTTTGGGTTTCATGAGATAACAACAACAGCAGCAGCAATAATGATAATAAAAAGTGTCTTTTCTTCTTACTATCTGACACAGGTTTCTGTTATTTACATCTACAAGCCTTGACTAAGCCACGATAGATGTTCTAGAAAGTTCAATCATATAATTTTGGGGCCACTTTGTAAACTATATTGAACTATAAACATACTATTATAATGTCCTAATATTAAATATTAAATGTCCTAATCCAAGAAGGTGAATTTTAGATTGGACAGTGTAGGAGCTACTCGAGGGAAGATAAGATCCTTTATTTAGAATCTCTCAAATGTGCTATATAGATGGGTGTTACTCTAACACCTCAGATGAATTTTCCTTTTTGTCTAGTGATAAAGTGAGAAGTGAAAATAAATTGGGCCTAGATGAAGAGGAAAGTAGTTCTGAAAAACTGGGAAATGGTCTAATTTAACATTTTAAGCCAAATAAATGGAAATGAAATCAGAGATTGAGAATTGGAAGCAAATAGTAATTATTAACAAGTACGCTTTCTGTTCTTATCTTATTTTTGTTTATCTGTGATATTTATATCACATATGATATGTATAAAATTTGTGTCAGTTTTTC
>PVKH010019869.1:0-14736 GCA_004027955.1 Chaetophractus vellerosus | reverse complement strand
GGGTGAGGTTCCTGGGGGACGTTGTGTGACCTTGATAGGGGAGAGGGCCATGAAGTCTCGAGGCTGCTGAAGCCCCTGCTAGATTGCAGGCCGTGCTCCCCAGCTCAGGCACATGTGGGACGCAGCTCTGAAAGCAAGTACTGCACCAATTCTTACTGTACCTTCGGTTGTGCCAGCCACAACATCGGGGCATTGAATTTTAAACCATCATTTTCCAATGTCTAACTGGGTTCCCAATAAAACAAGACCTCCTTCTTTCTAAAGGTTCCCAGCATTCCTGTGCATGTGTACGTGTCCTTCACTCTTCCTTTTGGACAAAAATTCCTCCTCCTTTTCCTGAATCATCTTTTTCTTTAAAGATTTTGAGGCTGGGGTAGAGGGAGTGACCAGAATCAGAGGCCCAGAGGGAGTGGTCAGTTCTGTATCTTTAGACAAGATTTTGCTTGTGCTTTCATGTTTGATTTGCCCAGGGCTTGAACTAAACTTACTTCTAATGTTTTTGGTGCCCCAAATCCTTCTACTTTGTAGCAAAGCCTTCATGACTGACTCCATCTATTTCAGCAAAGGAAGTCCCTCCTTCAAAGCCATAGCTCCTCTGCCTTTTGGCTGGGCCAGGGAGATTTGAACCCTGTGGCCAATGACAACTTGGTTCTCACAGCAGAAATCTTTTTAAAGGAAGCCACTTATATTTGGGGGATTTTTCTGCCCATTGGCATGATGACATCTCTCCAAATTTTGGCCAATTTTAGCATCAAGGTAAGAGGGATTTTTTGGAGTGATAGAGCTGACCACAGGAATTTGTATAAGTTCTCAAAGTCTTTTCTCATTTTCCAATAGAACGTCTTCATCACCATTATAGACCCAGTAAGATTTTGAATACTAATCAATGCTTCATCCACTGTTTCCCACAAGAGCTTGTCTATTTTATAGGAATCTCTTTGAAAGGGCTAAAGCTTCCTTATGAGGAAGGACCCAGAGAAAACACTGAAACGGTTTTATTGTTGTCTCTGAAAGGGTGTAAGTTGGATGGACTTTAGCTCTAAGGTGATCCAGCTGCTGCCCTTCCTCCTTACTGAGCATTGTATGTCTTGTCCCTTCATATTCCTGAAGAACCCAAGAAAGTTGTAAGCTTCACTGGTTTCCTCCCCTGACAGTCATGCCTGTTTGTCGTCTTGCAATCAGTATGGGTATACATCTCTGTAAATTCCGTCTGAATGAGAGCAGAGCCTTCTCTCAACCTAGGACAAATCTTAGTAATTGTTGTTTCAGTGAAGTAAGCCTGATGCTGATTGTTGATGAAGGTTGGTAATGAAGGACACCCACGAGGAGGGGACTGAGCTACAGCCATGCCTTTGGATAGCTGCCTTTGAGTCGACCCCTTAGAAGTTGTCTTACAAACACCTCCCCAATTTCTCCTCATTAGCTGGTAGAGTAAAGGGCAATGTATTATGCTCATACGGGTTGGTCAACATATCTGCTACGCTTCCCAGGGACTTCCTTCAAATCCTGCTGGAGAGCCCACAGAACTCTTCTCCCGCCCCTTCTAGAAAGCCACGTTAATGTCAGCATCCCATCATCGTCTCCAGAACTATTTGATTTTACCCTACTTTAACAAGTTTGGCAATGTGTAGGAGAACCAGAAGTAAGTTAGCATTATGTATTCCACGGATGTGGACAAAAGACACCAGACCACTTACTCAGAGACAATAGACTTTATCATTCACAGAGAAATAGTACCAGGAATATCGGAATAGTCACACTTGTTTCCTGAGTCCCAAATCCCACAGGGTGATACAGAATTCCACGCAAAGTTCTACACGTGCACTTGGGTCCCCCCAGGGGTGGAACCCTGACCTTACGGAATCTTACATCCCCGAAGTACAATGTGATGCTACGATATAGTCCTGTGATATATTACCTCACTCTCAAATTCCCAGCCACATAAACAATCCTGAGAAGTAGCCTGCATGCAAAACCTTGAGGTCACAGTCATATAATCCTTGCATACTCAGAAGGACAGGTAGAAGTGCAAGAGGCCCAGGACAAATTGTGTCCCAATAGTATCAGGAAATATTATGTGTCAACATTTAGAAAATTTGCACTACTCAGTGAACCAACATTTTTAAGTGACCAATACATGATGTTACACAATTATGTATGGTAAAAATCTACTCAAAGTGCAAAATAGATCAATGGATTTTAATGAAACTCAGTATAAAAAGCTCATTAATATGTTTTCAGATTACACATTGCAACTAAATTGTAAGTAACTGCCACTTGCCAAGGTTTGGTGTACATTATGGGTTGTATTCCCCAAAAAGACATTTCCAAGTTCTCAGGCCCAAGAATATGACCTTATTGCAAATAGGGTCTTTGAAGATGTGATTAGATGGGACAAAATTGATTAGGATGGGCCTTAAACAAATGTGAGTGGTGTCCTAATAATGAGGGGAGAATTGGACACAGGAAAACAGACACAAGGGAGAGGCTATGTGTAGATGGAAGCAGACACATCTATAATGGGAGGAAAACTAAGGGTTGCGGGCAAACCCCAGAAGCTAGAGAAGGCAAGAAAGGATTCGCCCCTACAGGTTTCAGATGGAACATGGTCCTGCTGACACCTTGATTTCAGACTTCTAACTTTCAAAACAGAGAAAATAAGTTTCTGTCGTTTTAAGCTATCCACTTTGTAGTACTTCGTTACAGCAGCCTATCAAACTAAGATGGTATAGTACCAAAGAAGAAAAGCCATAACTATCAAATAAAGCTATTAAAATTCTGCTCCGTTTTTCCAACTACCTATCTGTGACAGAAATTTGAAAAGCTCAAAATAAATGGAAAGAAATATCTTATTTATAGATTGAAAAACAATGTTCTTGATATAATTTTCACCCAAATTGATCTGTAGATTCAACACAATTTCAATCAAAATACTATTGGGCTTTATGAAAGAAACTGACAATGAATTCTAAAATTTCTATGGTAATACAAATGATCTAGGCTAGTAAAAAAAATGTTGAAAAAAAATTTAGACAACTTAAATGATCATTTAACAGATTTATTAAAATACAACTAATTAAGTCATTTTATGGTATTGGCATGAAGATAGATGTACAGATCAATGGAAAAACAAAATCATAAATAAATTCATATGTATATGTATTGAAAAAGCCAAGGTACTTTAATGAGAAAATGATAGTCTTTTTAACAAATGGGAAAAATGGTAGAACTACCTTGAAAACCAATTTGGCAGTTTTTTAATAAGTTTAACCATGAATTAACCATATGCATTAATCATACAGTAAACATATGTATGTAAACATAAAGATACATTTAAACATATGCATATTAACCACATGACCCAGGAATTCCTAGGGAGTTACTCAAAAGATGTGAAAACCTATATCCACACAAAGATACACATAAATATTCATAAAAGCTTTATCCATGTTAGTCTCTAACAGGAAACCAGCCAAAAGCCATCAATAGATGAATAGATAAATTGTGGTATATCCATACATTGAATTACTACTCATTCATGAAAAAATAAATTAAGTACTGATTTAAGCAAAAATATGGGTGAGACTCAAAAGCATTATCCTGCATTAAGGAAACCAGGCCAAAAGTACAAACTCAACAATTTCCTTTTACTAAGCTCCAGAAATGGCAGTGATTGTGCTGGGCCATGGCTGTGTGGGAAGTTGGAGATAAGGGGGAGTGGCTGCAAATCTGTATAAGGGAAATTTTTAAGTTGAGGGAAATATTTTCTTTCTAGATTGTGGTGTCTATTACATGGGTTTAAACATCTGCCAAAACATATCAAATTGTACACTTGAGATGGGATTATTTTATTGTATGTAAATTATACTTTTCAAAACGTTGATTTATAAAATCTCCTTGAAGCATGACAAAAAAGCATTGATTTTAAATAGAATTTCCTAAAATGGGAAACATAAGATTTGTTTCCTTTTTGGGATTTCTACAGGATGACTATGAATTCTATAAAAGACATAGCGATCATGCAATGGCTTAAATAGCTTACGTACGGAATGGAAATACGAGAGTGGCTTTGAAATGGTTTTGTTGGCAGCTTGGGAGTGTCAGCATCAATAGCTGATGTATCTGAAAGCAAAGAGAGGGACAGTCACAAATGCCACTGCTGTCAGAGGCATATTCCTTTTTAAAATAAGATTATTCCCTGAGGGGTTCCTGAACTGTTCAGAGAAATTAAAGGAAGCTGGAGTCCTTGCAGGCTGGGTATAGGCGGAGACAAAGAAATACAGATTTGATATATTATCATTATTTTGATCTATGTCCCCATGTAATTATATCCTGAGGAAAATAAGCCTATTATAAAACCAGAGTTAGAGATATTGCTGGAGATAGACATAGTCCTATCTATATAGACATTGTGCGAGGGAGAGAGAGAGCATGCAAGAGAAACAAAATTATGCAAATATATAGATTTGTAAATATATAGATATATAGGTGCATAAATACATAGATATACAGCTAACTTCTAGTATATTCCTTTGGGGGTAGATTGTGGGTCTTTTTAGCTAAGCACTCATATCCTACATGCAATTCAGTTAGAACATAATTAACTTAGAATAGTGTCTGGAGGCTTACGGAAAACTTCAAAATTCAAAAATGATTCAATATCAACTGAAAACCACGTTGTTATTGTTTTATTCTTAATGAGTTGAGCAAAGGTAATCGAGGAATTTTTCAGTGTTTCTGTAAAGATTATTTTCTTTGATATCACAAAGCTAGCTATTGTATGTAAATCATGTAGCTACTGATAAATTCCGTAGATTTTCTTTCATTTTGTCTATTTATGATTATATTTATCTCCCTATGTTGTTATAATTGAAATTGTTGTGTCTAGGTCATATTAGCCAAATTCTTAAATACCAAGAATTAAGTGCACACATGCTAGTGCAATGCATCTAATGCCTGAATAATATTTTGTGATTTGTGATGTGAGAACTGCCACCAAAAAGATAGTGCTTATTGTTATGAGTTGAACTGAGCTCCCCAAAAAGGTATGTGGAATGCAGTAGGGTCTTTACAGCTAGAATTAGGAAAGTTGAAATGAGTTCATACGGGAGAAGGGTAGGCCCGTAAATACCCTTTTAAGAAGGGGAGAGGAGACATGGATAGACACAGTGTGAGAAGATGACTGCCTTATGGAGGCAGAAATTGCATCATGTCACAAGCCAAGGAATACACAAGCCTCCACGAGAAGCTGGGAGAGAGGAATAGAACAGATTCTTCCTTAATGTATTGGTTTGAGGAAGTATGTATCCCAGGGGAAAAAAAAAAAAACATGTTCTTGAATCTAATCCATTCCTGTGGGTGTGGACTCATTTTAAGTAGGAGTTTTAGATGAGGCTCCTTCAATTAAGGTGTGATCCACTTCAATCAGGATGAGTCTTAATGCAATTAATTGAGTCCTTTATTAAGAAAAATGAAATTTAAACTAAGAGAGAAAAAGCCACAGAAGCAAGAAACTGAAAACAAAGAAGGCTGAGGAAAGGGAGAGACCAGCTGGTGCCGCCATGTTCCTTGCCATATGACAGAGGAGCCAAGGATCACCAGCAGCTGGTCCTCAGGAAAAAGCATTGACGTGATAATGCCTAGATTTGGACTTTATCACAGCCATAAACTGTTAGCTAGTAAATTCCCAGTGTTTAAGCCAATCCATTTCATGGTGTTTGCTTAAGCTGCCTAGAGAATGAAAATACCTACCGACTTCAGAGAGAACATAACCCTTCCAACATCTAGCCTCTCAAATGGTGAGACAATAGATTTCTGTTGTTTTTTACCACTCAGTTTGCGGTACTTTGCTGTGGCTACTCTAGGAAACAGAGTCACTTGTACTGGTATAATTGCAGAGCTTAGTCTGAGAAAGCAAGTCATATTGATTGGTAATTTGTGATTTTCTCTGTTCTCCAATGCTAACTCACTGATTTAGTCACTGAAACAGGGAGTTATCTAGCATAGGAAATGCTATAGTGTATTTTTATAAAAAATGTTAATCCATTCAAACAGATGAAAGACTTCTAATAAAATTGACTAAGATACTTTTAGATAGAATTTGTTTTGATGCAAATATTTTAAGAATTTCAAGTTCATTTGTGGCACAATATTCCACCAAAAGGTATGAAGGCCTTCCTAAAACACTTTAAGGCACATAAGGCATATCTGAAACACTTTAAAATATTTTCAAAATGGTTAAGTAAACCTCTCCTTTGCATTTTATAAACACATTTAGTGGAAGAATAGTAGAAACACAGGTAAATGCCTACAGCGAGCTGCTATGTCATATTGGGTTTATGCTGCAAAATCTGATTTATAGAAAACAAAATTGCTGTTAAATGATGGAAGAGCCCTTGGAAAAATGAATAATGATTCCTTTAGAATGTAATAACCATCTAAGAAAAGGCTGCTTCATTCTATGTTGGAGAATTTCTTGGAGTCTGCAATATATGCTGTGATTTGCTTATCTTTAATACATACTTTTTCTTTTTCATGATTTTTCTAAATTTCCTTATTCTTTCTAATTGACAGATAAAATAGGCCCACTCTAAATAAAATATTAGAATATCTTTTTTTCTCTTTATCGTTAAAGAAGTTTTAGATTACATAAAAATTACATTGAAAATATAGGGGATTCCTGTAATCGCCACTCCCTCCCCCCTCACAGTTTCCCTTGATAATAACATCTTTCATTAATGTGGTACATTTGGTACAACTGATGAACAAATATTGAAGCATTGCTACTAGGTATAGTCTATAGTTTACATTATGGTTTACGCTTTGCACTGTACAATTTTATAATTCACTATATCAATATTACAACTTCTTCCAGTACTAGAATAAAAAGTCTATTTTTGGGTCCTTAGTTGCATTCCCCCCTTATGTTTGTTCATTTCTCCATCTTGAGGATTTGGGGAAGGTGATGCCCACCCTGCCTCTGATTGAGAGGGGACTTGGATCCCATGGGGAAGATGGATGGAATTGTCTTGCTTGCAGTTGTAGATAATCTGTTTTTTTGTTATGGGTGTTATCCATCATCATCATTTTGTTAGTTGTTCTGGTCGAGTCCAATGAACTGGAGAGTAGGTGTTGCCTGCAACTGTGCTGAGATTCAGGGCTTAAATGGCATATGAGCAGACAGAAGATTTTAGTCACTGGAATATATATTTAATGGGTATAGTGCTAATTATAAGTTCAAATAAAAGGGGCAGAAGGGCCATGTGTAGGAAATTTATAATGAGTCTAACTGTTACATTGGGGATATAGGTTAACATATATTCCAAGGTAAAGCCCCCTGACCAAGTGCATATCTCCTGGGGTTGTCTGCTCTGCCTATAGTGTCTGGATATCTCTAGAGCCCTCAGAAGCCCCCCTGCTGTTTGAGGCACTGTTTGCTGTGGCAGTCAGTGAGATACTCCTGGGATACATAAGTGTTCCCTCTGGAATGACCGCCCCACTCACTTTGAAATCTCTTAGCCATAAAAACTCGTTTGTATTTAGTGCTTTCCCTTTTGGAAAAGGTCCTTTTCCAAATGCGTCACTAGTTGGTGCTTGGTAATAATCCCTCAGTGCCGGGGAGGCCCATCCCCAGGAGTCTTGTCTTATGCCTAGTTTGGCTTAGAGAGAGGCCGCATTTAAGCAACAAGGAGGTTTCTAGGAGATAACTCTTAGGCAATGTATATTTCTAGGCTAAGTTTCAATTTTACAAGAATAAGGTTCATAAGTACAAACCTTTATTAATATCAAGGGCCAGGCATATTGGTCTGTCCTCTTTCGCTAGGCACTGCCCATGTACTCTAGAGAGTCTTGGCACTCTGTTAGAGAATGGAGCAGGACTCCCCAGGACGGGAATTTAATATTTTGTTGGTTATTGTGGGGGTTTCCTCCCACTGACATAACACCCCGACCACATGAACACTTTCATAGTCCATAGCGGCATGCCCCAGGTGTACCCTTCCCCATACCTCCCCCCACCACTGACACCCTGTACCGGTGATCCAACCCTGCCATAGTCATAACTTTCCTGTAATCCAACCTCCCTAAAAACAAAGATAAAACTTTTTTGCATCGCGCCTTTCATCACCATAAGATATGTTATCTTTAATGTGTATGTACAATCTCTTCTGTATGTACCCCCAGTGTCTTATTTTTTCTTCACTTTATTTTCAAAGAAACTTTAGGTTATAGAAAAGTCTCACTGAAAATATAGGGGATTCCCAATTGCCCCAGCCTTTCTCCTCTCATATTTTCCCCCATTAATAACATCTTACATGAGTATGGTACAGTTGGTACAATTGAGGAAGAAATATTGAAGCATTGCTACTATCCATGCTCAATGGTTTCCGTTATAGTTTACACTTTGCACCGTACAATTTCATAGGTTTTGACAAAATGTATAATAGCCTGTAACTGTCATTGCAAAATCATGCAGAACAATTCCAACACCCCCAAAATACCCTGTTACACCTGCATTTCCCTCCTCCTCCCCTTGGAACCTCTGGTAACCACTAAGTTTCAATTTTTTCAAGAATATGGTTCATAGTTACGTGCATTAATATTGAGGGCTTGACATACTAGTCTGTGTTCTTTTATTAGGCACTGCCTATGTACTTGAGAGGTCATTGCTCCTGTTTGAGAGTGTAGCAGGACTCCCCGGGATGGGAGTTCAACATTGTCTTGTTTCTTGTGCAGGTCTCCTCCCACTGAGATAATACCCTATGACAAGATGAACACATTTGTGTTCCCGAGAAGCCTGCCTCAGGTGCACCCTTTCCCACACATCCCCCACCACCGACACCTTGCAGCAGCGACCCTCTGTATTAGTCAGCCAAAGGGAGTGCTGATGCAAAGTACCAGAAATCTGTTGGCTTTTATAAAGGATATTTATTTGGTTAAAAACTTACAGTTACAAAGCCCTAAAGAGTTCAACTCAAGGTTAACTCCTCACCCAACTCTGTGGTCACATGTTGAAGCAAGATGGTGGGTAACATCTGCAAGGGTTCAGCCTTCCTCTAGTCTCTTAAGGCTCCATGGACCCAGCTTCTTCCAATCTAGCTGTAGGCTGGAGGGCTCGTTTCTTTCCAGGCCTGCTCAGCTCCCCCGGCTCTGGTCTCTTCAGCTGCAAACTATTAGGGAAATGGTTCAGCTCTCTTTCTGGGGCCTCTGCCTTGCCTATGGAGCAGACTCTTTTCCTCTGTGTTCTTCTGTCTTCTTGATTGGGTGTCCATTTATACAGCACATCAAGGGGGCAGGGACTCAATCCTGAACACCCAAATGATATGGTCAAATCAAAGCCCTAATCTAAATTTAATAAAGTAAATGTAAAGCCTTTAAAATTTTTTAACATACTTTTTAATTTTGTAAAAGATTACATAAATGCTACATAAAAGATATAGGGGATTCCCATATGCCCTGCTCAATACCCCACCCACGTTTTCCCACATTAACAACATCCTTCATTAGTGTGGTACATTTGTTACAATTGACGGACACATTTTGGAGCATTGCCAATAACTGTGGATTATAGTTTACACTGTAGTTTACACTCTCTCCTGCACAATTTTGTAAGTTGTGACAAGGTATACAATGGCCTGTATATGTCATTGAACATCATTCAGGACAATTCCCAAGTCCCAAAAATGCCCCCATATTATACCTGTTTTTCCCTCTCCATCCCCTCAGAACCTCTAGTGGCCACTGCCTCCACATCAATGATAAAATTTCTTCCATTCCAAGAATCAATAAGTCTATAGTAGAATACCAGTAAGTCTACTCTAGTCCTTCATTCATTTCCCAATCCTGAGGATTCTTGGATGGTGATACCCACTCCACCCCTAATTGAGGATGGACTTAGATCCTGTATTAGCCAAAGGGGTGCTGATGCCAAGTACCAGAAATCTGTTGGGTTTTTAAAAGGGTATTTATTTGGTGTAGAAGCTTACGGTTACCAGTCCATAAAGTGTAAGTTACTTCCCTCACCAAAGGCTCTTGCCATGTGTTGGAGCAAGATGGCTGCCAGTCTCTGAGAGTGTTCAGCCTCCCTCTTCTTCCTAAGGCTCCATGGTCCCAGGTCCTTCAGGCTTTGTCTCTCTCCCCGGGGCTTATTTTCACCAGGCTCAGCTGTTCTGTTTGCTCCACAAGGCCAGCTGTAAACTATCAGGCAAATGACTCATCTCTCTTTCTGGGGACTCTGCCGTGTCTAATGGAGCCTTCTCTCTTTCCTCATGTAGGTACTTCTCTGTGTATTTACTTCCCAGGGCTCCAGCATCAAAACTCCACAACTCTCTACTCTGCTGTGTTATTTTCTCTGAGAGTCCCCACCCACCAAGGGGACAGGGACTCAACCTCCTATGGACATGGCCCAATCAAAGCCTTAATCATAATTTAATGAAGTAAAAGTGAAACCTCTGAATCCAATACAATCCAAAATCCCAGAGGAACAGACCAGTTAACAAACACAATCCAATATCTATTTTTAGAATTCATAAATAATACCAAACTGTCACACATCACCCTTTGAATTCCAAAAAGACATTACAGTATTCAAAAAGCATTATTTCAGTAGGAACATGTATTCATGGTACTTTATGAAAAAGAGTTCAAGTATCTTGGAAAGGAAGCCAATAAAATAAGTACTTAGATATTTCTCACTTAGGTATATAGAAAATCTTACCTGGTCTCCTCTACCTTGATCCCAAACATATATACACACATAGACAATCAATGGTGGAGTTACTGTGGTTTTTGAAAATGTGTTTCCAAGAGATATTAGTAATGATACAAAAAATAAAACTCACTTATTTTCAAGGAGCTTTGAATTTTTAAGATGGGCATAATTGTAAACCAGATAACTATTTCTATGTATAAATGAATATATTGTATTTATAATTTATAGTCTTGCTAATTTTTGATAGTCACTGGCAATGTTTTTGCTGATTATATAAAAAATTTTATTGTTATTATTTATAAGAACAATTTTCAAATACTATCATTCACTTAGTAATCTGTGAAGATGTTCTCAAGTATATCCCAAGACAAACTCAATTTCAATGGGCTCAGCATTTGATTAGGTTTCTTAATGTTGTATTATCATTGAAAGATCATGTGAATACCAGTGTATTTATTTAATAGAATTAAGTTTCTCTTTCTTATGTTGCAAAATCAGTAACAATTCAAATGAAGAACAATATAAAGGGATCATTTCAATTAGAGATTAATTTAATTCATTGATCTGTTAAGGCTGATGTGCCATTATATTCAAACAAAATATTAACATTTATTTCACAACAAAAATCAATTTCCATTTGCAGCACGAGATGCTTCTTATTTAACAGAACAAATGCTCATTCAACTTGAATAAATAGTGGTAAAAATGAGGCTGGGACCTGGAAATTACAACTGAGCTTATTGCTCTTTTATGTGTGCGTGTATGTTTTGAAAATGAAAGCATAATTTAAGTGCCTTATAAACTTTAGAGGTTTTAAACATTTCTATAAAATTAAATGATATAAAAATGTATGCTAAGTAAAGTGTCATTTTATTGTACTGTTTTTTGTTTTGCTTTGTTTTTTTGAGAAGTAAAACAAAAGTGTCCGATTATTAAAGTTTTATAGTGATTCAAATTCAGGTTGAAACAATGTTTTTCTAGACATCTTAAAAATGCCCCAGACTCAGTAAAACATGAATCAAAATTCAGAAAACAGAACAACAAGAAAAATGAGAAGTTTCAAGGAGAGGCAGGGTTAAATTTCAGCCATTGCAATAGCAGTAATCTAATTTCCTATTCATTTCAGTTCAAAGCTGTCTTCCACCTTGTTACAAGATGTGGAATCTGTCAACATTCATGAAAATTCTCAGGGGAGAATTTTCATCAAGGTTTTTGATGAAAGAAAGATGGTTGAAATTAATTAAAACAAATTGTTTCAGGGAATTGTGGGAAATGGCATTGGATTAGCAGATAAGGTTCAGCTGTCCTTTGAAAATGAAGGGGAGTTCAAAGTTTTCACAGACAAACAAAAACTGATAAAATATATTACCAAAAGGTCAGAATTATAAGAGATACTAAAGGGAGACCTGCAGCCTGAAAAGAAAAAACAAGGATGAGAGACTTGGAGAAGATTGTAGAAATGAAGAATATTAGAAAGGGTAAAAAAAAAAATAGACTGTAGTATGATAAGACAACTGAAAGCCAAAGGTCAAAATGGATGAAGTAAATAATGCCATTACAGTTATAACATTGACTGTTAATGGTTTAAACTCCCCAATCAAAAGACACAGATTGATAGAATGGATTTTAAAATATGACCCATCTATATATTGTCTACAAGAGACTCACCCCAGGTGTAAGGTCACAACCAGGTTAAAAGTGAAAGGTTGGAAAAAGATATTCCATGCAAATAGTAAACAAAAAAGAGCTGGAGTAGCAATACTAATATTGGACAGATAGATTTTAAATGCAAAACTGTTATAAGGGATGAAAAAAGTCATTATATATTAATAAGAGGGGCAATTCAGCAAAAAGAAATAACTTTTCTAAATATTTATGTATCTAATTTCAGTGTCCCAAATACATGAGGCACACACTGGCAAAATTGAAGGGAGAAATAGATGTCTCTACAATAATAGTTGGAGACTTCAATACACCACACTTGGTATTGGATAGAACATCTGGTCAGAGGATAAATAAAGAAACAGAGAACTTGAATAAAATGATAAATGAACTAGAACTAACAGACATTTTTAGATTATTGCACTCAAAAACAGCAGGATAAACATTCTTTTGGAGTGCTCATGGATCCTTCTCCAAGATAGACCATATGTTTGATCACAAGACAAGTCTCAATAAATTTAAAAAGATTGAAATTATATAAACACTTTCTGTGATCATAATGGAATGAAACTGGAAATCAATAATGGGCAGAAAAAGGGAAAATTAATAAATATACAGAGATTAAACAACACACTCTTAAATAACCAGTGGGTCAAAGAAGAAATTACAAAAGAATTCAGTAAATATCTTGAGGCAAATGAAAATGAGAACACAACATAACAAAACCTATGGAACACCACAAAGTCAGTGCTGAGAGGGAAATTTATAGTTGTCAATGTTTACATTAAAAAAGAAGGAAGGGCTAAAATTGAAGATCTAACTGCACACTTGGAAGAACTAGAAAAAGAACAACAAACTAATCCCAAACCAAGCTGAAGGAAAGAAATAGTAAAGATCAGAGCAGAAATCAATGAAATCAACAACCACAAAAAACAGTAGAGATAATCAACAAAACCAAAAGTTGGTTCTTTGAGAAGATCAACAAAATCAACAAACTCTTAGCTAGACTGACAAAAAAAAGAGAGAGAAAACACAAACAAATAAAATCAGAAAGAGAGGGGAGACATTACTGCTGACCCCACAGAAATAAGAGAAATCATAAGAGGATACTATGAACAAGTGTATGCCAAAAAACTAGAAAATGTAGATGAGATGGACAAATTCCTAGAAACACATGAACTACCTACATTGACTTTAGAAGAAATAGAAAGCCTCAACAAACCAATCACAAGTGAAGAGATTGAAACAGTCATCAAAACCTCCCAAAGATGAAAAGCCAAGGACCAGATGATTTCATAGGTGAATTCTACCAATCATTTAAAGATGAAGTAATACCGATCTTGCTCAAGCTCTTCCAAAAAATTAAACAAGAAAGAATGCTAACAATGCTCATTCTATGAAGCCAACTGATACCAAAACCAGACAAAGATACTACAAAAAAAAATTATAGACAAATATCTCTAGTGAATATAGACCCAAAAATCAACAAAATACTTGCAAATGGAATCCAAAAGCACATTAAAAGAATTATATACCATGAGCAAGTGAGTTTTATACCAGCTATGCAAGGCTGTGTCAACACAAGAAAATCAATTAGCGTAATAAACCACAAAGATAAACTGAAGAAGAAAAATCACATGATCCTCTCAATTGATGCAGAAAAGACATTTGAAAAAAATATAGTACCCTTTCTTGATAAAAACATGCCAAAAGATAGGAATAGAAGGAAACGTTCTTAATATGATAAAGTGCATATATAAAAAACTTACAGCTAGCATTGTACTTAATGGTAAAAGCCTGAAAGCTTTTCCACTGAGATCAGGAACAAGACAAGGATGCCCATTATCACCATTATTATTCAATATTGTGCTAGAAGTTCTAGCTAAAGCAATTAGGCTAGACAAAAAAATAAAAGGCACCCAAATAGGAAAGGAAGAAGTAAAACTTTCACTATTCGCTGATGACATGATCCTATATCTAGAAAATCCTGAAGAATCCACAACAAAGTTAGTTTGCTGAATAAACTGGTTCAGCAAAGTGACAGGATACAAGGCTACTAAGCAAAAATAAATAGCGTTTGTATACACTACTGATGTGCAATCTGAGGAGGAAATCAGAAAAAAATTCCATTTATAATAGTGTCTAAAACAATCAAATATTTAGGAATAAACTTAACAAAGGACATAAAGGAGCTATTTTCAGAAAACTACAAAACATTGCTAAAAGAAACCAAAGAAGACTTAAATAAATGGAAGGACATTCTGTGTTCATGGATTGGAACACTAAATATCCTTAAGATTTCAACAAAACTGATTTACAGATTCAATGAAATCCCTGTAAAAATCCTAAGAGCCTTTTTTGAATAA
>PVKH010019868.1:0-14708 GCA_004027955.1 Chaetophractus vellerosus | reverse complement strand
TGCAAAGATGCCTGTCTAGAAACCACCTAAATATCCAACAATGAACCAGTAGTTAAATGAATTATGGAACAGTATGATAAACCATGGAGCCATTAGAAAGAATCAACATCTACTGAAATGGAAGGATCTCCCTTCTAATGGTGTTAAATGAAAGAGTGCGCCCACTGGGTGGATATAGGATAATCCCAGAAGGAATATTTTCTCCTTTGGGGAGGGAGACTGGGGGGACTAAAAATATGGTGTGGAAGGAAGACTTTTTTCCCCTCTGATACCCCCTTTTTTTAGTGTTAAATTTGTTAACATGGGTACCTATTACTTTTTCAATGAAGTGAATTAGTTAAAAGTTTACATCAAGATTTCTGATTGTGAGGGGGAAAACCAGATATCAAGAATTTCCCATTGTGATGCAGTAAGAGAAACACTATATCACCTATGATGTATACAGCCAAAAGTGCTTGGTGGAAGGTAAGCAAGCCTTTTGATTTCACTTCCGATTTAAGTGAAATGCAAATTTTTAAAGTGCGTACTAGAATATTAACTGACTATTTGTCATTTACAGTATTTTAGCATATAAAAAAGAATTTTATTTTTTAAAGGCAAGTTTCCCACAGATTCTAATCTGATAGGAAGATATTAAGAATTCCGTAAAAAATGAGAATGTCATGTGAAACTAAGAAAAACTGGTTTGAACGAGCTCTTTCCAGTTCCACAGCAAATGTTTACAGTACTAGAGAGCTACCAAGAATAGCAGATGCCCTCTGATAAACCCTGCTGTGTGAAGAATCAACAGTGTAGACCAGCAAACAGCTGGCATGGAAATCACCTGTAAGGGATGGAAGAGACACACTGAAACTAGGAGCAAGGCCAGCTGGGAAAGCAAGCAAGTTAAGCAACCCATTTTGGCTGTACAGCCAGCTGCCTTGAAGACAAGCACATACCTTGTTTAATCAGTAAAGAAAATGCTGAAAAGAGCTTCAGAGGTGCAGTTTTGCCTGACATCAGGGCATGCTGATGTGGCATGTCTGGCCCTAAGGCAGCCACATTTCGTGCATAACCGACATTATTTGCTGGAGTAGAGAGGAGGAAAGAGAGGAAAGGGGAAATATTTTGGTCCCAAAAGGGTCAAACCCTTCAAAATATCAGTTGGAAAAAGGATATTTCCACCTGGAAGTGACTACTTACCCTGAGGATTCTGTGCTTTCATAACAATGACTGCCATTCATTCATTCACACAACCAATCAATTTCCTACCCACCCACTCATTATTCAAATAGCATTTATGTAGTACTTGCCTTGTGGTAGTCATTGCACCCCCTCTATATGCTTCCATAGTACCCTATATTTATCATAAATAAACACAATATAGTTTTTATACTTCCTTGGTCGTTCCTGTTTACTTGATAGTCTCCTAATCTAGCAGCAGAAAAAAATATCTTGTTAGTTTTTGTATTCCCAGCATCTGGTACATTGTAAAACTCAAAAAAAAGATGTGCTGAATGAATAACTGAGTGAGTAAATGAATGAATGTAGAAACCATATCAAGACCCAGAGATGCAAAGATGAATAATCCACTGTCTTCTGTTACCTTGCTGGATTCTCTTGCCAAAATATTTTGAGAAACAAGTTCATGACGTATGACAGAACCAGCATCAGAGTATAGTGGTTTGAAGAAGCTGAAGTTTGGAAGGCTAGTGGTGGGAAAATAGGGGGCATTATGAAGTAGAATGGCAGGCCATGGAGTGTCTGTAGAAAGGTCCAGGCTGGAGAAGATGGAGGAAGCGTTAGGATAGAGGAGAGACTTGGGACTCAAGATGATTAGCAATGGAAAAAAGTGCACATTGAAAAATGCATCATTACCTTTTAAAATATGAAAACAATTTTTAAAACATTAGGACAAGACCGTGAGATGTGGGACATGCTGTTCTAAACCACTTGCAGTAACAGCAAAATTGATAAATCATGTATTTCTGATTAGAAGATTAAGAAATACTGGTCACTCATTCATGGGAATGTGGCCCTTTTCCATGCTGAAGAAGCCTTACAAGTTCCTATAATGAACCGATATACCTACATATTCTGATTAAGGGAAACAATTTCCCCCCATACCCCTTCTGTTTGCTCACCTGTTTGCTCATTCATTTGTTCAACAAATATTTTTTAAGGCTGTTATGAGCCAGGCACTGTTCAAGGTGCTGGAATACGTAGGGTGACCAACTGTCCTGGTTTGCCTAGGACTTATCTTAGTTTTAGTACAAAACTTCCCACATCCTGGGAAACTCCTCAGTTCAGAGCAAACTGGAGCTTTTGGTCACCTTAGAATCTATATCAGTGAATGGGGTTGAAATTTTAGATAGGGTAGCCAGGAAGCCCTCACTAAAAAAGGCCACTTTCAAAGAAAAGATCTGGAGAAGATAAGGACAATAGCCTTATAGATACCTTGGGAAGAGGGGTTCAGATAATGTAAACTCTGGCAAGTTCAAGGAACAACAAAGAAGCCAGAGAAGCAGGGGGAAGAGTGAGAGAGAATGATGAAGAAAATACCCCACCCCTTTTCCCTGAAACCCACAGCCTAGGAAAGATAAATGGCTCCTCTCACCTTTTCCCTGAAACTCACAGCCTCAGGAAGTTAAGCGGCTCCCTTGCTCCTCTCCTCCTAGTCCACCCAAGGTCCTCTGCTTTAGGGAGATAAGCTAAACTTGCCTTTTTGCTTTTGTAAATCCTACCTGCCTGCTTGCTTAAGGAATTTGCCTGTTTGCCCAGCATCCCACTAGCCAATGAACAAGAACCTATATAACCCCACAAAAGATGATGTTGGGTGCCCAGAATTTGAAGACTGAATCCTCTGGGCCCATGTGCAATAAAACTTTGTTCCTCTGCCTCTCCAAGTGCCGTTTGGGCTTTCTCATCATCTAAGTCTCATTTCTGCTGCAACAAGGAGAGTAGCAGAAGATGAGATCCAAGAAATACTGGAGGGAAGCAGATGTGGCTCAAGCGATTGGGCTCCTGTCTACCAAACAGGATGTCCAGGGTTCCATTCCCAGGGCCTCCTGGTGAAAGGCAAGCTGGCCCGTCTCGGCAAGCTGGCCCGTGCAGAGAGTCGGCCCACACGGAATGCTGGCCCTCGCAGGAGTGCTGGCCCACACACAGTGCTGGCCCGTGCAGGGAGTTGGCACAACAAGATGATGCAATGAAAAGAGACACAGGAAAGGGACAATAAGAGACACAGCAGACCAAGAACCTGAGGTGGTGCAAGAGATTGAGCGCCTCTCTCCATTCTGGAAGGTCCCAGGATTGGTTCCAAGTGCTACCTAAAGAGAAGACAAGCAGACACAGAAGAACACACAGACAGCAGTGAGTGCAAAAAAATGAGGGTGGGGAGAAATAAATAAATCTTAAAGAAAAAAAAAAAGGAATGGAGGTCAGATGATGTGAGGTCTTGTAAGTCTTAGCAAGGATTTTGGCTTTTACTTTGAATGATGTGAAAGGACACTGGAGAGTTTTACCTAGGGAAGAGACAGGGTCACTTTGGCTGTTGTGTTAAGAGTAAACAGAGAGGAAAGAGCAGGAGCAGGGAGGCTTAGCATTTAAATAGCCCTTTTGAAATTTCTAGCCCTTCTCAGCTGGGCCAAAGAAAAGGGGAAAGGAACTTAGTTTTATCTTTAAGAGAGAGAGAGAGATTCAACTGCAGCTGTTGATTCTGAATTTTATAATGAGAGGGCAGCAGTTTCAAACATGAAGAAGATAAATGGTGACAGCTAAATTGAAACTCTCACAGTAACATGAATGTACTGCCATGTGAGGTAGCACAGCACGGTGCTAAGGATGCCAGTTCTGGGGTTGGGTTGCCTGGGTTTGAATCTCAGTTCTACTACTTACTAGCTCTGAGACTTTGAACAAGTGACTTAACTTGGAGAAGCTCCTTGGTTTCCTTATCTGTTGGAATAATAGAGATACCAACTCCCAGGGCGAAAGGAGGATTCGATGAGTCAATACATGTGCCCAGAGCAGGGTAAGTGCTCATACGTGTTAAACACTATAATCATTATTGAATCATCCAAGAAGAGATGCTCAGCTTTAAAACAGAGGTGGGCTTTCAGACAGAGGGCTTATGTCTTACTAATCACCATATCATTTTCTGCTCCGAGCACAAGATTTGTTGAATGAATAAATAACTGTTGCTAAAGCATCATATTACTTTATGGACTAAAAAATCTGAGTTAAAAACAGACAACTCAATGACTATTTTTTATCTCAAAAAGTAAATACTTAAATCCTGGATGTATAAGAGATTATTTGGAAAGTGAACTATCAGTCAAAGTTCTTGTTTGCCAGCAACAGAACCCACTCAGTCTGGTTTAAACAGGAAAAGGATTTGTTAAATTTATTCCAGAGCTCCCAGAACTTCCAGGAAGGCCAGAGCCACATTGATCCGAAAGAATAATACCCAAACCAGTCCATGGGAGAGTCACTGCTGCCACTGCAGGGTGCTGCCCACACTGACCCACCCAGATGACACTGGATATGAGCATCCCACAGGAAAAGGGATTCCACGAGATGCCTGCATATTGACACCACTTGCCTCTAACTCAGTCTTTAATCTGTGTGTCTGATTACAGGGGCCTGCTACCTCCTAGCTGTTAGGAAAGCCAGGAAAGTGAGTTGGGGGCTTCTATCTTGGGGAGGCAGAACTCCTAAAATGGGAGATTTCATCCAAACATGGGAAGGATGATCAAAGGTTGCTAGGCAGCCAGGTGACATACTAAATTAACAAATAGAAATCCAATATTCTATTGACTAGAAATGCTTTGACGATCTCATTACATTAGAATCTAAGCAAATAGATGAGCTATATATCATATTTAATGTAAAATTGAGATCATAACCTGGGGACACTAGTTAGAGTTAATGACTAAAATAAAAAATAAACAGAAGAAAAGACGCCATTTAAGTTTTCCAGAAACTTTAATGACCAAGAGAGTTTGATGTAAAATAGAGTATTTACGGGACACAGATGTGGCTCAAGTTATTGAGCTCCTGCCTACCACATGGGAGGTCCTGGGTTTAGTTCTTGGTGCCTCCTAAAGAAGACGAGCAAGACAGTGAGCTGACACAATGGACTGGTGTGGTGAGCTGACACAACAAGATGATGCAAGAAGAGACACAAGGAGGAAAACATAATGAGAGACACAAAAAATAGGGAGTAGAGGTGGCTCAAGTGATTAAGCACCTCCCTCCCACATGGGAGGTCCCAGGTTTGATTCCTGGTGCCTCCTAAAAGGAAGACAAGCACACAACGAATAGACACAGCAAGTGCAAACAACGAGGGGGTGGGGAGAAATAAATAGAAGAAATTAAATAAATAAATAAAGGAGTATTTATACTTAACATTTAGACTTGCTCAGTTTATTTTTACATATTTTCTTTCAAGCTGAATATTAAATTAGAAACACAGCATTTTAGAGCCCATGGAGAATATCCATTCTGGTTAAACTCTATTTTTTTTCCTTTTTTCCATTATTTTTGTTATGAGGAAACAGAGGCCCAGGAAATTCCATGACTTGTACAAGGTCATTGATGAAAAAGAAATCATGTTGAAAGGCGGAGCTGTTTCATCCTTTTTTTTTTTTCCAAGAATCCTTCTTCAGAGCCCCCCACAATGCAGTGAGGAAACAGGAGGCTTTAAAGGGTTCAAGTCTTTGCTGCATTCAACATCAAGCCAGAATGCCTGCTTGCGGTTCTGTGCTCTTCTGGACAGGTTTATTCCTGCCACCTCCCGGGTGTGTTGCATCCTGAAGCCTCAGACATGAAAAATGACAGAAATAAACCAATTTCCACCAGGGCTTAAATGTAGAAAATACTGCTCTTTTACCATCTAAACCAAACGTTTGGGCCACTTTCCCTACATATCCTCTCCTTCTTGCAGTATTTATTGGGGGCCTACTTTGTGTCAGGCATGTTTCTAGGCAGCAGCCTGCATTTATTAGCATTTATGCTTTAGGGTTAATTTGGAGAGCATGAAAGCTTGATGTCCTCCCTGAAGGACCTGCAACCATCTAACGTGGCCCTGGTGTGATGTGATGAGAAGGGGACTTCACCTCTCTAGCATCCTTCCCAAAATCCATAACCCCAATCTAATCATGAGGAAAACATCAGAAAAATCCAAATTGAGCATTCTACAAAATGCTTGAACAGGAAGCAGCTGTGGCTCAAGCAATTGAGCTCTCTTTTAACACATGGAGGACCGGGTTCAATCCCCGGGACCTTCTGGTAGGGAAAAAAAAAAAAGGTGTCCCAAATGGCGCAGGCTCCAGTGCACGGGGAAGCCATGCACCAAAAAGACAGTGACGCAACCAGATAGAAAAAAAATGTTTGAACAACACTTATCAAAATTGTCACAGTCATGAAAAACAAGGAAAGACTGAGCAACTGTCACTGACTGGAGGAGACAAAGGAGACATGATGACTAAACACAATGTGGAATCCTGAATTAAATGCCAGGATTTTTAAAAAGGACATTAAAAGGGAAACATGACATCTTTTTAGAATCTGGAATTCAGTCAATAGTAATATATCAAGGTGGGTTTCTTAGTTTTGAGGAATGTACCGTAGTAATGCAAGAGGATAACATTAAGGGAAAGTAAAGCTGGGTGAGGGATGTATGGAACTCTCTGTATTATATTTGCAACTTTTCTGTAACTCCAAAACTCCAAAAGTGAAAAGTTTACTAAAGAAAAAGAAAAACATGATGGGGGAAAAGCCCTCCAGTAGTCCCCAGCTCTGCAAAATGAACCCAAGCCTACACGCCCTATTTAAAGTTCCAACGCCCTTCCGTGGTTTATTTGTCTAGAGAGCACTTAACCTTTCCTGACATATGTAAAATTTATCTGTCTTGTGTATTGGCTGTCTCCCCTGTCAGCACTAAAATGTAAACAGGAGAGCAGGAAATTTTGCCCCTTTTGTTCACAGCCCAGAACAGTGCCTGACCTAAAATAGGGCTCGATAAATATTTGTTGGAGAAATAAATGAATTAATCTCTTCTACCTAAAATCCCTAATAAGCTGTAGCTCTACAACTCACTGAATTCAAAACTAAAACAACAAATAAAATAATAATTTAAAAAGTTAAAAAGTTGGGGAGCAGTTGTGGCTCAAGCAATTGAGTGCTTGCTTCCCACATGGAAGGTCCCGGGTTCGGTTCCCGGTGCCTCCTAAAAACAAAAATATAAACAACAAACGATAAAACCAACTCATGGGAACTGATGTGGCTCAGTGGTAGAGTGCTGCTGGCTTCCCACATACAAGGTCCCAGGTTCAATCCCTGGCCCCAGTATCTCAAAAAAGAAAAAAAAAAAAAGACAAAAGGAGAAAGTAAATGAACATCTAATGATACACAATTAGTTTGTCTTCCAGCTTTACCAGGTATTTATTCTAGTGCATGAAATAATATATGTGGAAGGTTATTCATTCTGACTTCATTTGAAGTGACAAAGAATGGAAATAACATTACTATCCATCAATAGGAACAGGTTAAATAAATCATGGTATATCTATATAATAGAATATAATAAAGATATTAAAAAGAAGAGGAAGCTCTGTGTACTGATGTGACATGATTGTCAAGATATATTTTTAAGTAAAAAAAGCAAGATGGAGACATTTGATTAAATGGGGGACAAAGAATATTTAGATATATTTGTTATATATGCATAAAATATTCCTGAAAGGACAAAAAATTTGGAAGATTGGTTAGGAATTTGGGTGCCTGAGGGACAAGATATGCTTATTTAACTTTTGAATTTTAAACAAAGTGAATGACTTACTTATTTTAATTAATTAATTAAAGTGAAATTAACTTTAAAAATGGATCTTCTATACATTATGCAATACTACCTCTAACAGCCATTGAAAAATAAAATGAAACTTGCTCCCTGAAATAGTTTTCCTTTTTCTTTTTATTCATGGTTGTATAGTCAGTCATTAACAATCAATGGCCTTTGGAATTTTTAGTACTGTGTGTGTGTGTGTGTGTAAAGTACTGAGGTGATTTTTTAAAATGGATTACTTTTATAATAAGGAGACAACCAGAGCTAACACAGTCTATCTAAAATCATCCCTAACTATCAATGAAATTACTTTATTTAAAACACAGACTTATTTATTTTAGTTTTTCCTTTTCTTTCTTTTAATTTCTTTAGTTTATTGGGCCATTCTTGGGATGCAAAAAAGACCAAGAGCTGTTTTGTGTCACTGTTTATGTTTTTAATTCTTTTTTGCAGTATAAGATACAGAAAAATTAAGCAAGTCATAAATGTACAGCTTGATGAATACTCGCAAACGGAACACACTTGTGTGCCAGTACCAAGCTCAAGAAACAGAACATTAGCAGCATCCCAGAAGCAACCCCCATTCCCTCCCCTTCCCATCACTCCCTCCTCCCCCAGGATAGCTTAGCTTTACTGGTTTTTGTATATTGTATAAATGTAATCTTAATTACCCTTTTGTGCTACGTACGTAAGATTCATCCATATTGTTGAATGCGGTTATAAATCATTCATTCTCATTGCTTATAACCTTCCACTGTGTGGATATACCACATTTTATTTTATTTTATTTTATTTTATTTTATTTTATTTTATTTTATTTTATTTTTTGGTTACATATACCTCCCTTTCTGCTTGCTTTTGCTGTGTGTTCATTTTTTGTGTTCTTCTATGTCTTCTTTTTGTCTCTCCCCGTAGCGGCGACATGCCGAGTCAGCTCGCCGCGCAGGCGGCTTGCCCCGCTCATGGGTGGCTCTGCTCTGTTTCACGGGCAGCTCTGCTCCATTCGCGGGCAACTTGCCCTGCCTGTGGCAGCTTTTTGCCCCGCCCATGGCGGCTTGCCCCCTCAAGGTGGCCTGCCCACTCAGAGAGGTCCCTGGGAACGGAACCTGGGGCCTCCCATGTGGTGAACCAATGCCCTATCCACTGGGCTACAGCCGCCTCCCCCCCCCCCCATTTTATCTACACCAAAGATTTCTATTGGCACCAAGCTAAAAGCCCTCACTAAATCCTCTTCAGATGCAGCTGACTAGTAAAACCATTATATGCAAACCAATAAGAAATGGAAATAAAACAGCATGTTTGTTTTGTTTTGTGTGTGTGTTTGAGGAAAACAAGGGGATCTTTGGTTCCAACCTAGTAGTGAGATTCACATCAAATGTAAAATCCTTAGCATGGTGGTTGCGTCTAACATTTCCTGTGTTAGACACATCTCACTCCACTGTAACCAGATTTTCCCCTGAGCTCTGGTTGATCTTCTTTTTCTGTCTCCTGTATTCCCTTCTCACATCTCCCACCCAGCCACCAACCTAGTGTGTTTTTTCCCTGAAAGTTCTAGACAAGCACACAGGGCTGCCCCGGGGTATAATTGCTCAGGTTAGGAGATGATGCTACAGCTAATGGACCATGCAGACAACGTATGCCAGCCTCAGCTGGCCTCTCCAGGGGTAGCGTGTATGTCCAAATGATAAAGGGATCTCCAAGCCAACCTCTTCCCATTAAAAAAGGCAAAAGATATCTTAGTTTGTCTTTCAGCAGATCTCAAAGATGAGAGAAAATATAGAATCTACTGGCTCCATGAAATTATTGCTTTTCTTTTCCAAAATCCCTTTAAAACAACAATAAGCAAGGTTTCACTACGACTGGACATCCCAGGGATTGTACATAATCCAAAAGTCATGGCATATTTGGTGCATGATGACCAGGCCAGGGTCAGACTGTTTTCTGTCAGTAACTAATCATGTGTCCAGTGAATCTGAACCTCTCCTGACAGGCAATAGGGCCTCTGTGTTAGGCCAGGTGAGTGGGAGGAGGCATGATTTAAATGAGGTTGTGGAGAATTGGGGAAACTTTTTAGAAAAACAATTTATTAAAAAGGAAGTATGAAGTAGCTCTAAAGAACGTGGTCTCTGGCTTCATTCTGCCTGGCTTGAAGTCCTCCTCCCAGCTCTATGCTTGCTAGTGATGTGATCCTGGAAAAGTTGTCATTTAACCTCTCTGTGATTCAGTAACATCAGAATTTTACTGATGATGATGGCAAAGTTCCAACCTTATGGAGTCATTGTGAAGATCAAATAATGCCCACGAAGCACTTAGCACAGCTGACTCCACAAAGTGCTTGTATAGTTATTGTTTGCTGTTTTACAAAGAAGAGAAAGGGCACATGACTGCAGAAGACAGGCTGATTATCTTATTGGAAAGCATTAAAGGAAAGACTGAAGAGAAGAGAGGAAACTTCAGCACTGGAAAGATATGTAAAGATACATCTCTCTGGATGGATAGTTCTGGGAAACTGGGAGTACCCAAAATTAACAGGGACATTAATTGGAGGACTTCTTCATGGAAAGCCTGGAGACACTGGACAAACTGGCAGATCTGTGAGCTCTGAAGGATTCATTTTCACTTGTGGTAAAATGAAGCCCTGAACCATCCAGAAAAACAAACAACTCTGGAGCAAGTGTAGCTCAATGGTTTGAGTGCCTGCTTCCCATGTGTGAGGTCCTGGATTCAATCCCTGGTACCTCCTAAAAAGAACAACAAAAAACTGCTGCTCAAAGGAGTTCCAGGAAAATGGCATCATTGCAGGTGGGCTCTCCCCAGCTGTCTCACAAAAAACGGCTCAGAAGGGACAAAATCCTACCTGAGTAAGTTGTTTTGGGAACTCACAGAGCAGGAAGCTTCAGGGCATCGATCTGGAGGGAACTGGACAAAGAGATACAGAGCCCAAGGGAAAACCATGAGTTCCTCACCCTCGTGGCTGGAAATGGCAGATGGCTAAGCCCGACTCTCAAGGCAAATAACTTTCGTGGATGCCCTGACTCTCCTCAGCCAGCGAGTGGAGGGAGCATTCTCTGGGAGGAAGAGGGTTCTGGTTAAGTGTGGGGAGTGGTTTCCTTTCCATGGGTTTGGACACTTGAGCACCCTTTGAAACTTGGGGAGGACACCAGCCAGCACTTAGGTGGCCCTGGGGAGAGAGGGGAGGGGAATCTGTTCAGGCAGCATGTCACACCCAGCCACCCTGGGAGAGAGGAACTTGGGAAGGGAGGGGCAGGGACAGGCCACTATCTAGTCCAGCAACTGAAAACTATTAAAATTCCTACTCCCCTAAGGGAAATGGGAGGTAGGACAAGCTCAATAAGCTTTCAAAAGCCTATTTAGGATTCCCTGAGAGAAAGAGGGGTCTGGAACAGGGTCAAGAGTGATTTCTTTGTGGTGAGTTTGTTCAGCTGAGCACCCTCTGAATCTTGGAAGGGACTCCAACCTGACCAGGAGTCACATCCAGCCACCCTGGGAGAGAAAGCAATTAGAGTAAAGAAGAGGTGAGGACAGACAGGCACCTAATCAGCAGGACTCTGGCAAACTGCTAAGATTCTAATCTGCCAGAGGGAAAGTGGGTGGATAGCTTTCTGAAAGGCTAATTGACCTAAGCAGAGAGTTTAACTCAGTGGAGGAATTCCCACATTGAATATATGAGGTCCCTGGTTTGATTCTCGGCTCTTCTTAGAGAAGTGATCCACCAGGTTATCAGACTTCCAGCTGATACTTTATAACATGGAACATAGACATTCTTTTTGTATTAGCTTTTCTTCGATCTCTTATTTTTCTTTAAAAAAGGTTCCTTTTAAAAATTTAACTTAGTTTACTTGCTAAAACCTGGTTCAAAACCTGCAGAGGGCAGGCTGCAGGGTGATTGATTGATGAACACTGGCAGCCTGAGAAGCTCCTTAGGGTCCTAAAAGGGAAGGCTGTTTTCCCTTGTTTTTTTTTTTTTTGTTTGTTTGTTTATATTGGTTTTGTTTGTTATTTATTTTATTTTTTTCTTCTCTTTCTTTCTCCTTTTTTTTAAAAATTAGGTGCTGTTGTCTTGTTTCTTGTTTGTTGTATTCCACTTCCTTTGTTGCCCTTTCTTTCATTTACTGATTTTGTCAACCTGTGATATTTCTTTTCTTTCATTTTTCTATCTTCTATTTTCTGTTGTTGTTCTTTCATTCACTTCTTTTTGCTTGGTCTTCAATTTTTTCTTGTTTTTATTTCTCCCTCCTTTTTCCTCTGTTTTCTTTCTTTTTTTCCTTTTTTATTCTTTTTCTCTTTTTTCTCTTTCCCTCTCTTCTCATAATTCCAGCCTTTTAATTCATTCTATATATTTTTCCACTATTCTGTTTCTCATTTCATTGTTTCTATTCAACTTTTTTAGTCTTATTCCTCTGCACTTCTTACTCAAATTAATTATTCATTTTCCTAGGTCATACACAGTTCCTCTTCTACCTTTTACTATTATTATTACTATTATCCTTTTTCTCTTCTTACCTCTTTCTTTTTCTCTGGTCCTAATTTTTTTTCTCAAGGGAACAGAGACAACAGCAAGAAAACAGAATAAGAGGAACGAAGTGTCAAAATGAAAACTTACCACTTACACAAAAACAACAACAAAATAAAACCATAGAGTAGAAAGAGAAGCTAATCAACTGAATAAACCCATCAAGATAAACTGATGCCTAGACACCAACAAAAAATTACAACCCATACTAAGAAACAGGAAGACATGGCCCAGTCCAGTGCACAAACTAAAAAAACAGGAGGAGATGCAGAACATGGAACAACTAATCAGAGATGTCCAAACAAATATCATGAATCAACTTAATGAAGTGAAGGAAGAGATTAAGGATATTAAGAAAGCACCGGGAGAACACACTGAAGAAATTGTAAACAAGCATAAAAAGGTTACATATGTGGGGCCGGCTGTAGCCCAGTGGATAGGGCGCCGGTACACCACATAGGAGGCCCCAGGTTTGGTTCCCGGGGGCCTCTCTGAGTGGGGCAGACTGCCTTGAGGGGGCAAGCTGCCGTGGGATGGGCAGAGCCACCGTGGGCAGGGCAAAAAGTCACCACAGGCAGGGCAAAGCCGCCATGGGCAAGGCAAGTCACCCACAAGCAGAACGGAGCTGCCCACGAGCAGAGCAGAGTCGCCCACCAGTGGGGCAAGCCGCCCATGAGTGGGGAAGTCCGCTGCTCACTGGTGAGCTGACTCGGCGTGTCACCGCAGTGGGGAGAGACAAAGCAGACACAGAAGAACACAAAAATGAACACAGCAAGAACAAGCAAAAACGGGGGGGAGGGGGAGGATATGTAAAAAAAATAAAATAAAATAAAAGGTTACATATGTGATGGTGATGAATGGCACAATGCAAGAAATAAAAAATACACTGGAAGCACACAACAGCAGATTTGAACAGGCAGAGGACAGAATTAGTGATGTGGAAGACAGTACAGTGGAAATCAAACAAATAGTAGAACAGATAGTTTAAAAGATACAAAAAATCCAGCAGGGACTTAGGGATTTGAATGACAGCACAAAACACACAAATATATGCATTATAGGCATCCCAGAGGGAAAAGAGAAGGGAAAGGGGGCAGAAAGTGTGTTGGAGAAAATAATGGCTGAAAATTTCCCAACCCTATTGAAGGACATGGACATACACGTCCACGAAAAGCAGCATACCTCAAACATTATAAATCCTAACAGGCCTACTCTAAGACATGTACTTGTCAAATTGTCCAATGCTCAAGACAAAGAGAGAATACTGAAAGCAGCAAGAGAAGAACAGATCCATCACATATAAGGGAAATGCAATAAGATTAAGTGCTGATTTCTCATCTGAAACCATGGAGGTAAGAAGGCAGTGGTATGACATAGTTAAGGTGTTAAAAGAAAAAATTTCCAGCCAATAATTCTCTATCCAGCAAAGCTGGGATTAAAAAATGAGGGAAAGTTCAAAATATTGACAGATAAATAGAAATTAAGAAAGTTTGTCAATAAGAAACCTGCCCTTCTAGAAATACAAAGGGAGTTCTGCAGGTCAAAAGGAAAAAACAGGAAAGAGAGAGTTGGAGGAGAGTGTAAGAACAACTAAAAAGATAAAAAGACAAATAAAAACAACATATGGCATGCATAAACCTAAAGAAAATATGGCTAATGTAAGTAATTCCTTGACAGTACTAACATTGAATGTTAATAGATTAAACTCACCAATCAAGAGACACAGATTGGCAGAATGGATAAGGAAATATGATCCATCTATTTGCTGTCTACAAGAAACCCACCTTATACCCAGGGACTCAAGGAGACTGAAAGTGAATGGTTGGAAAACAATTTTACAAGTAAACAATAATCAAAAAAAGGACAGGAGTAGCTATACTAATATCAGACAAAATAGACTTTAAATGCAAAACTATTGTAAGGGACAAAGAAGGCCACTATATACTAATAAAAGGGATAATCTATCAAGAAGAAAGAACAATCATAAACATTTATGCGCCTAACCAGGGTGCCTCAAAATACATGAGACAAACACTGGAAAAACTAAGTGGAGAAATAGATGCCTCTACAATTATAGTGGGGGACTTTAATACACCATTATCACCACTAGACAGAATACCTTGACAAAGAATCAATAAAGAAACAAAGATCTTGAATAATACATTAGAGGATCTGGACCTAATAGACATATACAGAACATTACACCCAAATACAGCAGGATATACATTCTTCTCAAGTGCACATGGCTCATTCTCCAGGATACACCAATACTAGTCCATAGAACAACTTTCAATGAATTCAGAAAGATTGAAATTATACAAAGTAATTTCTCTGACCACAGTGGAATGAAGC
>PVKH010019867.1:0-14735 GCA_004027955.1 Chaetophractus vellerosus | reverse complement strand
TAAGCAAAGTGAGGGTTGGAGTGGACACAGTCAAAGTGGCTTAGGGTCTCCCTCAGCTTTTCTCCACCCTTTTGCCATTTCCATTTTTGTTCCATTGATATCCATGCCACCCTGGATCTTGATGGAGGCTTGGCTACCCACCCTCCTTCTACTTTGTGATTATAAGATCCCTACACTGATTACTCTCTATACATTTTGATCTCTTCCTTTTTATGAAAGCTCCCTGACTCATTCACACCTCCCTTTGTATAGATGAGTTCATTTCTTTCCCCCCTTGCTCATCTTCTGTCCTCTCTTACTTCCTACACTTGGCTTTACTCCCCTGGAGTAAAGTCCTTTGCTACTTAATTGATGATTTAGTGAGACATTTGGGAGAGAGAGATAGTCCTTTGCTTAGTTCATCATTAGATAATTCTTGGGATTAAGTCTAGAAATGTCAGGCTCTTGAGCAGTTTTTCTCCATTTCATAATCAGCAGAGCAGTTTTTTATAACTCTCTCATAGCCATCAGGAATTGGCAGCCTCTTTGCAGATTCTGGTGGACCTGGATACAAACATCACTGCCAGTGGAGCTAACCCTTTTACACCCCTCAAACCTGAATAGATCTATTCCAACCCCAACAAGCACCTAGTATATTGCAATGCCGACAATATCATGTTTCTTGGAAGCTCCTGCCAGCTGGATAAGAGGCAATTGGAAGACAAAGTGGATGGCAGGATTTAAATAGATGAGCCAGAGCCAAACTGGATATTTAGAAATTGGGGAAGTTATGATGAAATTACCCTGCTGATGCCAGATTGTTGCCAACTTTGAAAGCTCCTCTACCTTAAACCTCATTCACTGTCTAGGTAAAGATTCTAAGCTAAATGGGAGTTCTTATATGACATGACTCATTGCTAAGAGGTTAGCCCAAAGTAGCTGCTAGGGGCAGGTTTTCAGATTTAATGGATGGCTAAGGGCCCTGGTATCTGTCTTTCCAGAGATTCGAGTTCCTAACAATTTCCTTTGTAAGGAACTTATATCTTTTGACTTGAACCAGATAGCAGTATCCTCTACTGGAAGAGAAGAATGAGAAGACAACCAACTTATTCTTGTGAAAAAGACTTTCTTCTTATCCAACAATTTGAGCTAAACATTAGAAATGGTGCAAGAATGAAGAAGTTAGGGAAGGGGTTGGGAACATGGGGGATGTTATGAGGATTGGTACACTGTTCTATTTCCTGGATTTTTTGAGGGAAATGTCTCATTTTCTCTTGGGGACTTCAGTTCCTAGAGCAACATTTTTGCCCTGATCTTGTGTTTTAGATATCCTGGGGTATATCAGACTTAACCTGATATACTGGAGTTATTTGTTATCCCCTGGTCTATACTAAAATAAACTCAGTTTTGAGCTTCTTACGCCACTTGCTTGTTTTATCTTATTTCCTATTCACTAGCAAGTTTTTTCCATCTGCATATAGCACCTCAAGATTGGAGGTTTCTCTTGCCAAGGGAGTGATTAACATCAGCTCTGTTTGGTCCTGCCACTCTACCCTTGTCTCATATCATCCTTCTCTTATCACCTTCTCAGGATTAGAGCATTCCCTAGGTATTCATTACTGCAACCTTGTCAAGCACCCCCCCCCACCCTCATCCTTACCGTCACACCCCCCGCCCCCAACTCTTATTACCCATTCTAATAAGGGTAATTTTAGAATTCATATATGCATTTAACAGTGCCCACTATGTGAAAAGTACTGTATTGGGTCTTTGGGGAGATACAAAGATATATGAGACACGGCCCTTATTCTTAACCTAGGAAGGGAAATAATACATACACAGAAATAACTTTATTACAAGGTTTAATGTGGAATAAGAACTATAAGAGAGGTTTGTAGGGAAGTGGATGTGGCTCAAGCGATTGAGCTCCCATCTACCACATGGGAGGTCCCTTGTTTGGTTCCCATTGCCTCCTAAAAACGAGCAAGACAGCAAGCTGACACGATGGGCAGGCACAGCGAGCTGATGCAACAAGATGATGCAACAAGAGACAAAAGGGGGAAAACATAATGAGAGACACAACAAAGCAGGGAGTGGAGGTGGCTCAAGCAATTAGGCGCCTCCCTCCCACATCCAAGGTCCCAGGTTCGGTTCTCGGTGCCACCTAGAAAAAAAGCAAGGAAGAACAGACACAGCAAGTGCAAACAATGAGGGTGGGGAGA
The DNA here is from genome assembly GCA_004027955.1 of Chaetophractus vellerosus. Lineage (NCBI taxonomy): Eukaryota > Metazoa > Chordata > Mammalia > Cingulata > Chlamyphoridae > Chaetophractus > Chaetophractus vellerosus. Next base: position 12,534 of record PVKH010019867.1, on the reverse strand, counting down.
AATAAATAAATATTTAATTAAAAAAGGGCTCGTAATGCTGAGGAAATAGAGTGAAAAGAGATCATTTTAAATGATAATGAAGGTTTTGTAAATTAGAATTTCATGAAACAGATGAAGGGCAGGATATTCCAGATGGAAGGAACAAGAGGAAAAGAAGTTTGGGGTCACATGTTTTGTGGGAGATATTTTTAGGGTACATTGAGGGATTAGTATAAATTAAATCTGGAAGGTAGGTTGGGACCATATTGTAGAGGGAGCATAGCCTATTGGTCAGAACATGGGTTTTGGAATTGTGTGGATTTGATTATGAATCCTGGGGCAGCCACCAAATATTTTTGTGCCTCTGGGAAAGTTAAACTTCTTTAAGTCTTAGTTTCCTCATCTGTAAAATAGGGATAATACCTAGTACCCAAAGTTACATTAAAAGAGAATGTTGGGGGCCGGCTGTAGCCCACTGAATAGGACGCCGGTTCACCACATGGGAGGCCCTGGGTTCGGTTCCCAGGGACCTCTCCAAAGCGGGCAGACCGCCTTGAGAAGGGCGAGCCGCCACAGGCAGGGCAAAGCCACCACGGGCAGGGCAAGTCACCCGCGAACGGAGCAGATCCGCCCGTGAACGGAAGCAGACCTGCCCGCGAACGGAGCAGAGCCGCCTGTGCGGTGACCTGACTTGGCGCGTCACCGCAGCCAGGGGAGACAGAGCAGACACAGAAGAACACAGAGAAATGAACACAGCAAGAGCAAGCAGAAAGGGGGGGATATGTAACCAGAAAAAAAAAGAGAGAGAATGTTTGCAAAGTTGTAAGACTCACATGTCCTGATTTCAAAACTGACTACAAAGCAACAATAAGACAATATACTGGCATAAGGACAGACATATAGATCAATGAAATAGAATTGGGAGTCCAGAAATCCTTATATTTATGGTCACTTGATTTTCAACAAGGGTACCAAAACAATTCACTGGGGAAAGAATAGTCTTCAACAAATGGTACTAGGACAACAGGATATTCACATGCAAAAGAATAAAGTTTGATCCCCACCTCTTGTCATATGCAAAAGTTAACTCAAAATGGATCAAAGACCTAAATGTAAGAGCAAAAGTGATAAAACTCTTAGAAGAAAACAGAGATAAATCTTCATGAGCTTGGATTAGGCAATGGTTTTTTTATATATGACATCAAATGCACAAGCAACAAAAGATAAATAGATGAAGTGGGCTTCATCAAAATTAAAACCTTTTGTCTTTCAAAGGACACCAGCAAGAAAGTAAAAAGACAAACACAGATTGGGAGAAAATATTTGTAAATCATATATTGATAAGGGACTTATATCTAGAATATATATAAAGCAACATTATTCACAATAGCCAAAAAGTGAAAAAAAACAATTGTCCATCAACAGATGAGTAGATAAAGAAAATGTGGTGTAGCCATACAAGGGAATATTTGGACATAACAATGAATGAATTAGTGAGCCATGCTATAACATGGATGAACTTTGAAAACATTATGCTAAGTGACAGAAGCCAGTCACAAAAGACTACAAAATTATGATTACATATATATGAAATGTCCAGGATAGGCAAACCTGTAGAGACAGAAAGTAGACTAGTGGTTGCATAGAGATGGAGAGGGAAGGTAGGATTGAGAAGTAATGGCTTAAAGGTATGGGGTTCCTTTTGGGGGTGTTGAAAATGTCCTAAAATTGATTGTGGTGATGGACGCACAATTCTGTGAATGTATGAAATACGATTGAATTGTATACTTAATGGGTGAACTGTATGATGTGTTAATTATATCTCAAAGCTGTTAAAATGCTTGGAAAATATGAAAAAGATAATAAATAATGTTAAGTGCTTAACACAGTGCCTAGCACATAGTAAGTACTTCATAAATGGTAGCTTTTACTGAATACTGAATACATACCACTTTGAGTTTTGCTCAGTAACATAAAACAGCTTGAACTGGCAGTACTGTGTAATATGGTTTGGTGATAGGAAAGCCAGTTGGGAAGCTGTTGTGATAGTTCAGACAAGAATCACCTAAAGTGATAGCAGTGGGCATCGAAAGGAAGAGGTAATTTCTAGCTATACCAAGTAAATAAGATCATTTGTAGATAGAACATGAAAGTAAAATTTATAGGATTTAGGTACTGATTTGTGAAGAATGAAGGTGAAACATCAGTCAGGGTCTCATTAGGAGACAGAAAACACATGGTAACAAGTGACAAAAACTTCTTAGATGGTTAGTAGAGAGTGTGGTGATAGTACATAAAGTTTAAATGCCTAAATTCATGCTAAATTCTGAGTATTCTAAGATGGCCACTGCCCTTAAAGGATTTAGGGTTTAGCAGAATACTGACATAAGCAAGGGAAATATGTTTGAATTATATTTTCTGAAGTCAGCAAATGAAGTAAAAAATTGCATTGTTAAAAACTACCATTAAAAATCCCTTAGGATAGCACCACATTGGATTCTAATATATCCTCTAAATAGGTCTATCCGAGCCAGTTTTTCCTCCAGTATTGGAAACAGATCTTCATCTATTTAGTTGATCAACCGATAAAATAGTTGGCTTGGGTTTATGGGGCCTTGTTGTAGTCAGAATAATTATTGAACACTTACCACTAGACTTTAGAGATACATGATAGAACCCCTGCTGTCAAGAAGCTTACATTCCAGTCAGGGAGACGAGCAGTAAATACACAGAACTTCATATGTTTTTAAGTGCTATAAAGAAAATTAAATTTGGTAATGAGTATGTGTAACTGGTAGTGGTGGTGTGATAGTGAGGTTCTAATGCTATAATGTTCAGGTAATCACCTTTCTGAGATAACATTTGGGATGACACAGTGGGTAGAGCATTCCAAGTAGAAGGAATACCAGGTGCAAAGGTTCTGAGACTCTCTTGAGTTTGGGCACAAGCTTGGTATGTTTGGATTAAAGGCCACTGTGACCAAAGCTTAGTGCATGGGAAAGAAGGTGAAAAGGCATGCAATTAAAGAGGTAGGTAGGGACCAGATTATACACTGCCTAATAGGCCATGGTCAGGAGTTCTGTTTTTTGTTGTTTTGTTTTTGCCAAATTCATATGTTAAAATACAGGTAAGTGATATGCTCATGTACTTGGACTCCACTGATAAATGTGCCACAGTGGACATCCATAAAAGGTCCAGCTGGGGGCAAAAATAAAGAGTAATTTAAGTCTATCCAAGAGAAGGCAAGGAAAAGGAGGAGGAGGTCAGGAAAATGTTCTTGTTACAGAAAAGAGGCAACCTTTGAATGGAGTCTAAGTAGATGAATAATTGTTAAAAGGTAGACAGTGCTTTCTAGGCAGAGGAAGCATAAGAAAAGGACTTCTGATCTTGGAGTGCCTTGCAACCAGGAAAGAAGGATGAAGTGGGAAACGTAGTGGTAGTGTGTGAATAACAGTCTACTGGATATTTGAGTCTAGGGATAGGAAAGTAGGCTGGAAATAAGAGGTTTGGAAAATATCTTTTGTGGCAGTTTGATATAGTTATGAATTCCAAAAATAGATATTGGATTATGCTTGTAAACTGGTCTGTTCATCTGGCATGATTAAGATATGATTAGGGATTTGATATGGGCCATGTCAGTAGGGCGTTGAGCCCTGCCTGTTGGGGGGTGGGGTCTCAAAGATAAAAGACATGGCAAAGGACAGAGTTGGAGTTTTTGATTTTGGAGTTCTGATGCTGAGTTTTAATGTTGGAGCCTGGGGAAGTAAGCCTAGAGAGCCTCATAGTCTACAGCTGACCTTGTGGAGGAAACAGAGGAACTAAGCCCGGAGAGAAATGGAGCCCTGGGAAGAGAGAAACCCAAGAAGCCTGAACCTGGCAAACGTTGGCAGCTGCCTTACTCCAACATGTAGCAACAGACTTTGGTGAGGGAAGAAACTGATGCTTTATGGCCTGGTAACTGTAAGCTTCTACCCCAAATAAATACCCTTTATAAAAACCAAGAGATTTCTGGTATTTTCCATCAGTGCTCCTTTTGGCTGATAATTAAGGCAGAGTTAGGGGTAGGGATGGGATCGCTATGGGAGTAGTGTCGAGAACAGAAGTTATGGACAGACTTAGGGAATGCTTAAATTTTGAAGGTCTTAGGTAGGACAGAAAGGCCCATTATTTGCCAGGTAGACAGACTGGTGGGATCTGGGGAATCAAATGCTGGGTACCCAGGGTGTTGTACAGTTTTGTTTTCTGCTGCCAAATTTAGTGGTGTCCTGCCTAAATAACCTTCCAGCTTTACAAAAACTCTGTTTGGGGGCCATGTATATCTTGCTGTTCCCATTGAAAATCCTGTAGCCCATCTTATCCCATCCCACCTGCCATGAGGAAGCTTTTGGATAGAGAGTTGGAATATTTGGGGTAGAAAAGCATGTAGAAGAGTAGGTTCATAATTCTCAAACTGTAGTGTGAATCAGAACCATCGGGAAAGCTTGTTAAAACATATCTGGGCACTGCTCCCAGAATTTATTATTTAGTAGTTCTAAGGTGTAGCCCAAGAATTTGCATTTCTAACAACTTTCCGGGTCATGCTGCTGCTGCTGCTGATCTGGGAACCACATTTTGAGAACCACTGTAAAAAATAGATGTGTTTTTTTTTTTGCTCTAGAATACAGATTTCTTAATGAGTTTATGATAGTGGTCTGAGTCCTTGAAATTGCCACAAATGTTTAAGGCTAATGTGTATGTCAGATGTTAGACCTCCAGGTATTGTGCGTGAGGGGAAGCCTAAATGGAGTGGTTTTGATTACTTCATTTCGAGTTCCGACTATCTAGGCTCCTCAATAAACATTAATTCATTTCATAGGGTTCTAATAAGACACCATTCCTGTCATTAGAAGATACTAGGAGGACTGGGCATTTCAGAGGCCGAGAGGCTGCACACAGTCTCCCAGTCGCAGACTCTGCCGGGGCTTGGGGATCCCCACCAGCGCCGCTGCAACTTTCTGAGTGACTTGAGTGAGCCCAGAAGAGGTAAGAGCAGTGTCCTTGGGACCGGGCAATGTGAGAGAACCGGCTGGATCACCATGAGGGAGCGCCTTCCGCAGGCTAGCTGCAGGGCGGGACCCAAGCGAAAGCCCAAGCTTGGGTTAGGTCAGGCAACCCGGCTGGCCCTGCCCGGCACCTCCCTCTCCTGCTCCTCGGGGCGTTCCGGGCTGCAGCCGCGATCCTAACGGGCTCGCGCCGCAGCGCCTGCGCCCCGCCTTCCCCGAGCCCGCCCCCGGCTCCATTTTGCGGGCGACCGGGCTGGGCTGTGGCGAGGCTACCTCGGAGTCGGGTGAGGAACGGCGCCGCTTACCCCCTGCATCCGCTTGTCCCCTTGGTCTCCTCGGTCCCGACCCGCGCTTGGGCCGACCTCCCGGAGGTGGCGGCGCCGGGCTGTACCCTGCGTCTGGGCGCGGCGGAGGAGGCCAGCTTCGCGGAACCTGGCTGCGGCGCGGCTGTTGGGGTGGGATCTATGAGACCGCCGGTCCGGCGTGCAGGGAGACCAGGAAGTTCAGCTAGTCTATACTCTTGCGGCTCTACCGCCCAAAGATCAGAGGGGGCGTGAGGCCCCGCCCTCAGGCAGGTGGACGACAGGTGGGAGCTGGGGCAGAGGTTGGCCCCCCCTGAAGCGACCTCAAGCAAGCCGGAGTAGGGAAACCAGCGAGAAGCACCGAAAGCTAAGTCTGGAGGGTGGTTAGACTTTGCAGTGACACAGCAAATTTAGGGAGACTTGGGAAATTTGTACTGTGCTTAGTGAACCCAGGACAAAATGTCTAAGCCTAAAATTGTACTCCAACCCAGGTTTCTTGAAAATAGCATTCCAGATTTGATTCCTATTTCCAGAACAGCAGTAAACGTGTGCTGATAACCAGCCCCTATCCTGTGCGAATACTTCTCGGTGAAGGAAACCAAGATACAGAGGGAGATGGCTGATGTCTACCATAAAATGATAGAAATTAGAAGAAGGCAACATGTCTTAAAGTTTAAAGTCAGAACTGCCTTTAAACTCCCTGCTTTCTGCCAACTGGTGGGGAGCTAATCTGATAAAGTAATCTGCCCTAATGAGATAAATGTAACAAGTTAACTCTTTGGCAAAGGAGTTTCAAAATTTAGATAGGCAGTTAGAAGAGGTAATTTTGGCCACTGCAAACTTAAGCTGCCTTTCAGCCCTCACTCATGTGACTGCCTACCCTGTCTACGCAGAGGACTAGTCATACTGCCAGATTATTTATCCAAGGGCTCGAGCTGATGATTTCAGTGGTCTTCCCTGACTTGGAAAAATGTAGTATCTGCTGTTGGCCATCTTCAGTCACCCTTCCTGTTTTGTATTTGTCTTTTAAATTTGCAGCAGCTGCCTTTTGTGTTCCTGGGCTTCTTGCCATTTATGAGACCCAGCCCTTTCAGTAGTTGACTCACTGGGTGGAGATGGCTTGGAGAACCAAGAATGATTTTCTAGTCTTTTGAAAGTAGTCATTGACTGAGAATATTAAGAAAACTAAAGGTCGAATTCACTAGGATAGTCTTTGTATTCACCTTGGCAAAGATGAGTGATCTGTGAGTCACCCTGGGATTCGTTTAGCTTTTACAGAATATTTGTAAATCTACCTTTTGAATAGGTGATACATGCACATGGTACACAATTCTAAAAGGGCTAAACGTATATTGAAAAGTCTCCTCATTATACCTCAGTTCTCCTTCCAGGAGGCAGCCACTGTTTCTACTCCTTGGGTGTCGTTTCAGAGATATTTTATACTTACACAAGAACCTCTGTATGGTTGTAAACTATCTATGCATAGTTTTTGACCTTTTTTTAAATCTTACTATGTCTTGGATATAGTAAGTACTGTCTTTTTTTTTTTTTAGGATTTATTTATTTCTCCTGCCTCTTTGTTTGAGCTCATTGTCTGCTCTCTGTGTCTCCTTGTCTTCTTTTTGTTTTAGGAGCCACTGGGAACTGAACCCAGGCCCTCCTATGTGAAAAGGAGGTGTCCAATCACTTGAGCCACATTCGCTCCTGGCTTGTTGTGTCTCTTCTTGTGTCTCCTCAGTTGCTACATCTTGTTGCATCATCTTGTTGTGTCAGCTCACTACCTTGCTCATCTTCTTTAGGAGGCACTGGGAACCAAACCCGGGACATCCCATATGGTAGGCAGGTCCCCAAGGGCTTAAACCATATCCACTTCCCAAGAGCTGCTCCATTTTTAGTAGGTATATCACACTCCATTGTGTGGATACCCATAATCTATTACACCTGTCCCTTATTAATGGAGGTTTAGATCATTTTTAACCTTTTTCTATTACAAATAATGTTGCAGTGGTTAGCCTTGTACATACATAATTTTGCCCTTGTGCAAGTATTTCTATAAGGTACATTCCTGGAAATGGAAATGCTTTCTAACCTTTTATATAAGCACATTCTCAAACTCTACCCAGATTCACTTTCTTATAATTGCATTAATTTTTTATATGCAGATAGTCTTTTTTTTATTCTCATTCTGTTTTGAAACTCCTGTTGACATAATTCCACTAGGCCCTTAAAGATAAGGTTTAATTTAGTAGCAAAAGTATATAGAAACAGGACTTTGTCACTGGACATTTCATTTGCTTGTGGAGTCTAGTACAGTAACTACTTGTTGCCTTTAAAATTATTATTAATTTATCTCCTAAGTTATTTTCAGAAAAATTTCCCCTTTCTTTTGGCCCTAACATCTTTTTTCCTTGGTCCTTCTGACTTTTTTTAAATTTATTTATTACATAACCCCCCCTTTCTGCTTGTTCTTGCTGTGTTCATTCTTGCGTTCTTCTCTGTCTACTTGTCCCCCCGCCCCCCGTGCGGCGACCCACCGAGTCAGCTTACCGCACGGGGGCTTGCCTGCCCACGGCGGCTTTTGCCATGCCCGTGGCAGATTTGCCTTCTCAAGGTGGTCTGCCCGCTCGAGGAGGCCCCGGGAACCGAACCCAGGGCCTCCTATGTGGTAAACCGGTGCCCTACCAACTGGGCCACAGCCGGCCTCTAACTATTCTTTACATAATATCATCCCTCCTTTTCTCCTTATACCAACCAGATTAGAGAAGAAGAGTGCAAAAACACTTTAGCCTGTACCCATTTTAATACCAGGTATTTGGATTCCAGATGACTATTTTAGAACTGACTGGATCTGTTTTGTTATTGTCTTATAATCTTTCTTATTAATGTATAACTTTGAATATATACCCATTTATTCTCAATTTAGCATGTTTTTAACTTCTAGCCTGTGTTTATATCATAGAGGTTGCTGTAACTTAAATTCATTATCTCATTTCAAAAGGCAGGATGTCAGCCCCCCACCCCCACCCCCAGTCTATCAGCACCTAGGACAGTGCTTATTACAGCATGGACTCTCAAACATTGACTGGAACTGGAGTTGTTAGGGATCTTGATATAAAAAATATGAGTCATTTACAGTTGTCTTGGGTAGAAAAGCCAGAACATATTTAAAATTTACAAAATTAAGAGCAAAGGCAGGTGGTAAACCCAGAAATGCCACGGACCAGCAGCATCGGTATCACCTGAAAGCATTGTTAGAAATGCAGACTCTCAGGCCCTATTTCCAAACTACTGAATCAGAGTAAGCACTTTAACAAGATCCCCAGATGATTCACCTATGTTTAAAGTTTGAAATGTACTATTTTATCTAGTACATAATTCGAAGATGGGAGAGAGAATATGTGAGCTGGATAAATCAGTTACAAGTAGGAGGTGGGTGAGTGAGCCCAGACTTGAGGGCCAAGTCAGATTAACAATAACAATGGCTTAAGCAAAGGCATGTTGGGAATGGTTCAAGTGGTACAGATTTCTCATTGGGGGTTAGCCTGTTTGTAAGAGATAAATTGGAGCCAGTACTAAGGAAACTGTCAAAATGAAAAAGTTGTATTTGATATCAACTCCAGCAGTAGTCATTGAGGATTTTTGATCTGAAGAGTGGCAAGCTGAAAGAGCAGCACTTTAAGAAAGTTCATCAAGTGCCCAGGGGATTTGGAAGGATGAGTAATTATAAGCAAGGACATAAATGGAGAAGTAATTTTAGTCAATTAGAGATCAAATGATGAAAACTTGGTCTAAGGATATGGCCTTGAGAACAGAAATGACAGGAAGAATAGGAAATATTGGGTTCCTTACTACAGGAGTAATGGGTAATTTAATTTGTGGTTTTATTGACAGATATGGGATAGTAAGAGTGATCTGGTGAAGGAACGATGAGTAATTCCACACCAATACTGAATGCATCCTAACTGGCTTCTATCTTAATCTGCCCCTTCTCTCATTCTATTTTGGCTTTTGTTCTTCTAATTCCCTGCCAATCTGTGTGCATAATCAATTTCACTTGATCCTTATTGATGGTGGTTTAATACTTTTTAATACCTAGTTTAAGTCTTTGATTTACTCTCCAATCTTAGTACAGTGCTTTGGAGATGGTAGATGATAAATAAATCATTGGTGACTTCATACAGATAAATTTCTCAGGCATATTATATCTGATCACTAATTATATTTTAGGTATGATTGGGCTAAGAAAGGATATTCTTTAAAAAAAATTTTTTTTTAAAGATTTATTTATTTATTTATTTCTCCCCCACCCCCCATTGTTTTAGCACTTGCTGTCTACTTCTCTGCTTGTCCTCTCTTTAGGTGGCACCAGGAACCGATCCCGGGAACTTACGGAGTGGGAGAGAGGTGCTCAATCTCTTGCACCACCTCAGCAACTTGGTCTGCTGTGTCTCTTATTGTCTCTCCTCTGTGTCTCTTTTTGTTGAGTCATCTTGCTGCGCCAGCTCTCTGTGTGGCCCAGCTCTCCTGCATGGACCAGCACTCCGCTTGGGCCAGCTCGCCGTGTGGGCCAGCTAGCCTTTCACCAGGAGGCCCCGGGAACTGAACCCTGGACCACCTATATGATAGACGGGAGCCCAATTGCTTGAGCCACATCCATTTCCCAGGATATTTTTTTGAATGTTTTTTTTCTCTGTTGTTTATTTGTCTTTGTTTTAAGTTAGTAGTGTTCTCTTCAAATGCAAAAGGTAGATATATAAGTTTTTATTTTTGTTTTGTCCACAATACATTTGTTTTATGTTCAGTTTGGTTTTTTTTTTAGCTTTTTATTATGGAAACATTTAAATGTACAAAAGTAGACAGAAGAGTGTAAAGAATTCCTGTGTATTCATCACCCAGTATAAACATTATCAACTCATGGCTAACCTTTTTTTCATAAATACTCTCCCACAATCCTGCCATATATTTTTTTTCATTTTAAAACCAATTTATTTAAGTATATCATTCATACATGAATATACATAAACAATAAGTGTATAGTAAAAGTTGTGAACTTACAAAACAAACATGCATAACATCATGGAGGGCTCCCATACATCACACCACCACAAACACCTTGCATTGTTGTGAAACATTTGTTACAAATTATGAAAGAGCATCATCAAAATAATACTAACAATAGCTCATATCTTACATTTGGTGTAATCCTGTTTTAATAACAAAAAGGGTATTGTTAGTCTGAAACTCGTAAATATAGTAGGATAAAGCATATAGTTATGTTAATGTCATTAGGAACCCTGAATGTTAAGGAAAAATGTGTAAATATGTAAGTATAAAAATATAAAAACAAATCAGTTAAATAAAAAATCCTATAATCCTAAATTTGAATTGGAAATACCAATATGAACTAATTTGTTTTTTCTAAAAGAAATCAAGTTTTTCCTAGTTAGTCTTGTCTAATGAAAAGACCTAGAAACAATGATCAGCCAGGTAGCAATGAGCACCCCTAGTACCTTACATTGTAATCTCTAAACATTGTTTCCCACTAAAAATGATAAGGCTCCTTGGAAACTGGACTGATTCCAGATCTGGGGCGAGGAAAATACAAAATGAGTCTGGACCATCTTGTCATGTCAAATAGCAGGGAAACAATCAAAGATTTCTGAGGTTTTGATGAAGTAACTCCCTAGACTTCCTTTAGCCAAAGATGGGATAACTTGAGCATCAATAAGAATAATAGCTGCAGTGGATTGAATCATATCAAATATGTTTAAATCCTTGAATTCATAATGATTCTTAAAAGAAACTTCATTGATTATCTTGTATGCTAGGGAATCGATTCAATATTTTATTTTATTTTTTAAAATTTATTATTTATTATATATCTCCCCCTTTCTGCTTGTTCTTGCTGTGTTCATTTTTGCGTTCTTCTGTGTCTGCTTGTCTCCCTCCCGTTGCGGCGACCCTGCCGAGTCAGCTCACCGCACGGCGGCCTTGCCTGCTCATGGGCGGCTTGCCTTGCCCACGGCAGCTTTTTGCCCTGCCCACAGTGGCTTTGCCCTGCCCACGGCGGCTTGCCTTCTCAAGGCGGTTTGCCTGCTTGAGCAGACCCCCGGGAACCGAACCCGGGGCCTCCCATGTGGTAAACCGGCGCCCTACCAATTGAGCTACAGCCAGCCCCTCATTATTTCAAAATATCGATAAAGAGAAAGAATCAAGCTTTTACCCTACCTTTTCTATATATCGTGTACTTCAGGAAAACCATATAGTTGATATTCCAGATAATAAATGAAGAATGAAAGAATTAGATCGAGTCATTGATGAGCAATTAATTAAAAAGACAGCTGGTCATTATGTGTTTCCTGACAGAAGTACATAAAACACCTGTTAAATATTAGTGCCAAAAAAATTAATGTGAATCTGCTCAAGCCTTTAGCTCTGACTGCTAATTTATAGGAAATTACTGTTAAAGGACACCATGGGGATTCAATCAGCAAAATCTAGACAGTGGGAAACTTAAGGATATACTGCTTGGTTTCTTCAACAAATAAACTGCAAGGGGTTAGGGAGAAGGGAGGGGAGGTTTATGGATTAAAAGAGACTTGTTTAGAATATCTGGACCTTATTTGTATACTGATTTGAACAACCAAACTATAGAAATATTTTGAGACAATTGGGGAAATCTGAACACTGATATTTGGTGATTTTAGGGGATTATTAACTTTTTAAGGTACAGTATTGGCATCCTGGCTGTGTTTTAAGGAGTCCTTGCCTTTTTAAAGATAATATACTGAAGGTACTTATGAATAAAAGGATATGATGTATGGGATTTGCTTTACAATAATCTGGGGGAAAGGAAATAGTTTGAGGTACAAATAAAACAGAATTGATCATAACTTGATAATTGTTGAAACTGAATATGAAGGACTCTTGGACATTCATTATATTAGGTTGAACCACAAGAAATTACTGTTATTATAGGTCAAAAATAGTTGATCAACAATTTCATGTAGTTCAACCTAATACTGTTTTCTTTACTTTTAAATATTTTCTATAATATTCTTGTTTGTAATTTTCTATAAGTGAACAAAAGAAAAAAATAAAACAATAAAAGTGTGTAAAAGACAATAGGGAGGGGCCGGCTCGATAGCCCAGTGGATAGGGCACCGGCATACCACATGGGAGGCCCCGGGTTCAGTTCTTGGGGACCTCTC